>JACEEZ010007188.1:7500-17500 GCA_016584305.1 Chionoecetes opilio
TTCTTAGCTTCTGGTAATTATATGAATAGGTTTAGTTATCATGCTAGAAAGCTATAGATGAATAGATAACTACTGAAATCGTTCAAGAAAGATAAACATCATTATATATTAGATTTGTTTAGATATGATATATACAATATGCGCCCTAATGTGAATGTGATTTTTGAACGACAGAATGATGTGTTGGTGTATGACGGTGCAGGTGTGTTGAAAAAAAACCACCTGTGCTGCCTGAAGATGGGTGTTTCGTGTTGCTTCAGGAAGAAGTTTTTAATGTCAGCGAGATTTTTATCACTTAGTGGAAAAGAAGCATAACCATTAAGCATTTAAGCTGTAAATGCATGCGAGTGATCATTGCATCCTTACGCGGTGACCATGATTTGAGAAAATCCAGTGTGAGAAAAATTAGACCAGTAGACAAGCAGTCTGTGCGAATGCTGGTCATCATAGAAAAAATAAATATAAAAAGGAGGCAAAGACAACTGTAGCTATACTGTAGTCTTTGGAGGAGGAGATAAACATTAATTAAGTGAATTTAAAGAAAATACCTTTTTTCACGACATTTCAATACTGTATCTCATACGAGAATGAGGAGAGCTTTAAACTATTTAACTGAATACGAGGGAGTCTTTTTCTCGCCCTCCTCCACAGTGCAAAGCCGCCGGGTCCGTTTGCATCCTTCAAACTGGTGTAATTCCTGAAATCATAACTAGTTTTGTTGAGTTGCAGATAAATTTTGGGATCCATGAGATCCTATTATTGTTGCGTTATCAATTTACGGTGATCATATATTCGTTGGCTTAATAGTGGCAAAGAGCGTCTGTGGGAGAAGGGTATTCATGTCCATAAGTAAATAGAGGGAAGCTGATTCTGAGATATATGACTCTTGTTGCCTTCAATGATGTAAATCCGGAGTAGATCTAAGCCGTAAATCATCGACGGTTCAAAAAAGAGTGAACACCCTCCGAGGGGCTCATCCTGACTATTATTCAGAGCTATGCTGGGTTTTCCTCGTTCCGATACCTGTTTCTCGTGTTCTTCTGTCTCAAAATGGCATGTGTAATATAAGGTACAAGCCGTGAATATTCGCTGTTGCCTGGAGAAGGTAGTGGCACTCTGGAGATGACCCGCAAGATGACTACAGCCGTGCTGTTGATTACACTGCTGTGTCTGCCGCACGCCCTCAACACGGCCAGGATCGAGGGTGAGTAAATTGGGAAGAAAAAAGGTGTTCAATGGGGCTCAGATTGGATGGGAGGGAGGGTCAACAGTATCCGTTTATAGTTATCACTGCATTTTGTACTTTTGCAAGACTAACGAAACCCTTGTCTTTAAATATAGCTGTAGTATATTGATAAAACGTACATAATTAAAACGACAAAAAGATAAACGCAAACACACACACACACACACACACACACACACACACACACACACACACACACACACACACACACACATACACACACATACACACCTGCCTGCCAGATCAAGTGGATTAGAGCACTTGTCAGGTTATTCCGTGATGGCGAGTTCGATCCCTATTCCCTCACGAGAATTTAGTGACAAATGTAGGCGGTTACTGTCCCTCCTGAGCAAAGGGATGGTGTGTGTGGTGTGTGCGAGGTTCTGGCATTTCTTAAAGATCGCTTACTGCAAGTTTCAAGCTCTTTCCGTGATGGTAAAACTGCCAATCGCGGATCCAGCTCGCGTGGGCAAGGGTGATCGTTGGTGAATACACACACACACATATACACATACGAAATATATATATATATATATATATATATATATATATATATATATATATATATATCTATATATATATATAATAATATATATATATATATATATATATTATATATATATATATATATATATATATATCTATACATAGACTATATATACATATACAAATATACACATTATATATACATATACGATATATATATACTATATACATATACATATATATACATATACATATGCATACATATAATAATACATATCAATAATACATATACATATCATATATACATATATATATATATATATATATATATATATATATACATAACATACATATATATGCATACATATATATATATATATATAATATATATATATATATATATGTATATATATATGTATATGTATTTATATGTATATGTATGTATAATCTGTTTTAGTGGTATTGTAGACAATGTCATGCTTGGCAGCATACACCTGACACACATTAATAAGGACCTGCAACGCATCCGCAGTGGGTGCGAGCAGTACCATATCATCAGCATAGCTCAGTGAGTTGATGCACCCATCATGTATGTGGCAGCCGATACCTATATCACGAAGGTATAGGTATAGCTGAAGATATGGCACTGAGATCATCCGTGTACACATTGTACAGGTAGGGGATAAAATCCCCCCTGCCGAATACCATTGGCAGTACTAAAGGACAGCGAGAAGGAATTACCCCACTTAACAGTAAATTCCTGGGTAGTGTACCAGTACATTAATAAATTAACAATGTACCCAGGTGTACCCCTGACGAGAAGTTTATGAAAGAGCTTCCAGTAATTCACTCTGTCAAACGCCTTTCTGGCATCCAGGAAACACAAATAATTTCTGGATTCTTTCTGAATTTCTGGAAGTGTAGTAATGAATGATATTCTTCAATGTCCACACACACATCTCAGTGCCAAGGCCTTTCTTATAGCTGAACTGATTGTCCAGTGTATACAGGTAGGCCTCAAGACGATGGAGCACCACTTTCTCCAGCACCTTGGACAGGGCGGTTGCTATGGCAATGGGCCTGTAATTGCCAGAGCTAGCAGGGTCCTTCACTTTGCTCTTAAGTAAAGGCACTATTAGCACTGCCAAGACCTGACTGGGTATGTACTGATGGCAGACACAGGCATTGATGAAGAGACAGAGCCAAGTAACCAGGCTGGGGGGCGCATACTTAAATGCCCCAGATGGGAGCCCATCCATACCCAAAGCCTCACTGGAGGAGAGGCTTTGCAATACCCCTCTCATTTCCTCGTGATCCACGCTACGGAAACCCTGCAGCGACACACCACGCATCCCTCCACGCAGGGAATTCTCACTCTCCTCGTCCCTCACACAGTTGAGAATGCCCTTGAAATGTTCTCCCCACATGGAGGCGATGCCCTCCTCCCCCACAGCGTGATCCACCCGTAGGGGAAGCGTGTGTGAGCCCGGGTTCATGCTGCGCACGCCACGCCAAAAGTTAAAGGAGTCACCAGATGCCAGCTTGTCAGCCAGGGACTGGGCACGAAGCTGGTGCTCATGTGACTTACACTACCTGAGACACAGCTTGAATCTGGCCCTGGTGCTCCTCATCCTCTCAGCCAGTGGCCCCCCACGCGGACCACCACCCGCTCTCCACTCAAGGAAGGATTCCCGCGCGGCACTGTGCGCCTCACGAACAAACTCATTCCAGCCTGGTACCTGCCTCCATCTCTTCCTGCAAAAACCAAACGCAGTCTGGCCAGCACGCAGCATGCACTCTATCAACGCCTCGTGGAAGGCGTTGATGTCGTCATGGTGCCCACGATCCAGACATGCATTCTGGAAGCAACAAACCCTGACAGGATCTATGGCAATGCCCCTCAGCAACTCTGTCACTACACGACTATACTCCTCTCTCTTCCGCTTGTCCCGAAAATCCCACTTAATCCTTGCCGCATTATCCTGCCTGACCTGTGTTAGAGCAGGGAGCCCATTAACTTTGAACTCCACCACGAGAGGAAAATGGTCTGAAGAGACACTGTTGTACAGAATGGAGCACTCATCCATCACATCAAACAGGCATGGTGACAACCGCACATGATCCAGCTACGTGCGTGAGAGACACCCCTGGTTGACATGAGTGAAGCTCGTTGGGGGAAGCGCCCTCACGTCAGCCATCACCATGTCGCGGTCTCCACACATGCGCTGAATGTCTGTGAAGAAGGCAGTGCCCGGGGCAGCATTAAAGTCACCGAGAATGCAAACATTCTGCTCCTCGGCATCCTCTATTATGGAGGCGAGTCTTCCTAAATACATCAGCTGTTCGTCCCTGTTCTCCACATTACTGGTGGGCAGATACATATTCACCAGCAACATGGAGAACCGGTCATCCTTGTATGCAATGCCCAAGATGCGAGGATCCTGAGCATTACATACTTTGATGTATTTAGAAAGACTCTTGTGCCACAAAAAAATGAGACCACCGTATGGCCTGCCACGCCTCAGGACCCGTGTCTCGTCCACCGCCGAAGTGGAGAACGACACAAAGTCCTTATAGAGGCCATTCGGTCTGTGCACCTCGTCAGGGCACAGCCACGACTCCTGTAAGGCCAGCACGTGCACCTGCCCCAGGAGATCCCTGATGTGAGGCTCACTACTCTTCACACCGTTGCAGTTATAGGAGGCAATTTTCAGTTTACCTTCCATTGTTGACAGGGCGTGAAGAGGCAGCCGCAGCTGTTGGGAGAGAGCTATATGGGCACACAAACACATGTTGCTCCTAGTTGTTCATGTCGAGGAGCTCACGGCGATGCCTCCTGTGTGCAGAGACGACGAACGCGGAGAAGGTCCTCCTCCACAGCAGCGTCACGTCCACCAGGTCGTCCTTGAGTATTTTCTTGACGTAGGCCGTGAGCTCCTCAACGGGTTAGTGCTGGGGCAGGTAACGCACCAGCACCTGACAGGGAGAGAAGGCCCCAGGTGATTACTACCCCTTGTGCCCCACCCTCTTCCCGCGACCCGCTGGGGGGGGGTGGCTGGGTGGAGCCCCGTGAGGAGGACTAGGGGGGGCTACGTGCCCCTGTGCGGAGCTGGGTGGGGCCCCGCGTCCCTGGGTGGGGCGTCCGCGACGTTGCCTCCTTGGCAGCTCAAAGCCTTGGTCCCCCTCATCACCCCCTGCGGCAGGAGGGACACTGGGGACACGGGTATATGTTGTAGTTAGGTATATTTACATAGGAATCAGGAATGCAGGAAGATAGCCACGTCTCACTAATACACAAAATATCGAATCTCTTTCATTTACCAGCAAGTTTATTTTCTCAAGATTGCCTTGTAGTAGTTGTGAATTTAAGTGTTCAATTTTAAGAAAGTCCTTTATATCTGGATTAAGAGAACTATCGGCTTGACCATCTTTGCCATTCTCCCAGGCGCTATAAGAGGTACAGAGTTTGCTCTTATGACCCAGTCGTTGACAACTGCCACACTTTACTTTATGGTCGAACCGACAGTTTAATTACTGGTGGTTAAACTCTCCGCAGTTGTAACAACTGACTTTTCTACCTTGCTGTTCTCGGTGTCGGGGGTAATGATCACGACCGCCGGGTGCACCGTTCACGTCCTTATATTCGGGGCGGTAGTTGGCCGAGGTGGGGGGCAGGGACGGAGGGTGGCGAGGGCGGATGGGTTGGTGAGCATAGGATGCGACAGAGTAGGAGTTGGTGAGAGGAGAAGGGGAAAAGTGGCGATAGTAGTGTTGATTCTGCCTTGGTGCTTCTTGAAATGTTCCGGGATTTCCTTTTGAGCCTGTGTGACGTATACGAGTGGGGAATGGTTGACTCCTGTCCTAGCCATAGCTTGGCACTGCTTGCTTTCCCCTAGACTGCTCCTCAGGTGTTGGGTTGAGCCGTGAGGTACGACTCCGGGCCATAACTTGCCACCCGCCTCCATCGATGGCGAGGCTTGAAGAGTAGGCAGGAGCAACATTAGCCTTGGGGTTACCATCTTGTCGTAGTTGCACGTTTCTTACTTCGAGAGCTTGACTTGAGTTTTTCTTTACCTTTTCCCAATCTACGCACTCACTGAAGGGAGAGTACTGGTTAGTAATTGCTTTGAGCAGCCTGACGACACCTGTTCTATTTAGAATGGATCCCTGGTATTCACTGTAGGTGTCGTAAAATGTCTCATTTATTTCTCCCGTTCCCAGCTTAAGGAAGAGGTCTGGTTTGACTATTGCTATGCCGTTATCGTCTGCCCATTTATGTGTGTGCTCATTTAATTCATTAATTTTTGCTTGTAAAGTGTCAGATTGCAGGCTGGGTGCTACCTGGCTCACATATATCCATATTTTCATTTTTGCCCTTTAGTTCACTGACGAGAGCACTGAGATGGTTTAGAACCACTGCCGGTGACGTGCCCTCTATTGCGTCAAAAAACCCACCGTAAATAATGCATGTTTTGGGAGACCAAGTTAGTTTTTCACGCACCCAACACTTTAAGAGGTCTACATTACGTCTTTGAGAGTTCTGATAGCACAGTTATCATTCAGGTCGGAAACTTTGATGTTGCTCAGATTCATGTCACCGATCAATAGAGTCTTTTTTCTGAGGTGGACTGGTTTGGTGTTTCATTCCGCTCCTGTCCTCTGTTTTCACTTTCATTAGTTAGTTTATCTTCTAAAACTGACACTCGGCGCTCAATAGAAAGGTACCGAGAGTTTGCCGTGGCTTCAGGGAGGGTACTATTGATGTTGGTCGCATGTTTTTCTAGTTTAGTTATTCGGGTAATTAAATCCTCCAGATGGATCGTCGAGTCGCCCTGTTGTTGGGTGGTTAGGGTGACGGGTGACACCACCTCGGCTGCACCCGTGCGGGATAGTTCCAGAGAAGCCACATACCTCTTTAATTGTTCCAGAGATTCACTTATTGTCTTTACTTCGTCACTTAACTTAGTTATAGCACTGTTTGTTTCATTACTGTTATTGCATGACAGATCATTAGGCACAGTTTGTGTTGACGTGGTGGTTTCACTATGACAATTTGTGTTGTCAACGGAGTCCTTGGCTTGTTCCATTATCATGTCGATTAATATGTCCTTATTTACCCATACATTATTCACTCCAATTTCTCGGCAGTGTTTTTGGAGTTTAGTCTTGGTGAGTGTTTTTGGAAAGTCAGAGAGAGAGAGAGAGAGAGAGAGAGAGAGAGAGAGAGAGAGAGAGAGAGAGAGAGAGAGAGAGAGAGAGAGAGCGAGAGCGAGAGAGGCTAAGAAGGTGAGAATGATAAGATTGAACTGTGTCGACCTGTATGAAATTACCCATCCATAACCTGAGAAAACACACACACACACACACACACACACACACACACACACACACACACACACACACACACACACACACACACACACACACACACACACACACAATGCGTTTTTATGTCTATCATGGGTGCATGGTTTTCTTGGTAAATTTAGATTAACTGCTACGCATGGCCAAACAATTCAAATTGTTCTTCCATACTGGTATTGTGGGTTTTTTCTGTCCTGCCGCTGATTGAGTAACTGCTTACAAGAAGGTGTCAGTTAGTAAATAACGGCGAAGCTATGTAGTGAAGGCAGTATTTCTGGGCGGTGGTTGAGGTGATAGGTGATATCATGGTCAAGATATATGTAGTGAAAAGAAGGCATACCGGAGGGTGTTGAAGGAGATATATTAAGTGTTAGGTTGAGAGATTTGGCAACTGCCGGTGCCATTTTGGGGGCAGAGCTATCGATCCGCAGGATGCAGGCAAGTGTGCCAACAGTGCCAAGCTTACTCCTTCTTTATCCAGCAGGCGTGGTCAGCACACCCTCTCTCACCGTACTCGTGTTTCTTCGAGATTTCTTGGTCTCCTCGTCTCTCCTTTTCAGCTTATGCTTGGAGGCGATCAGTCAACCTGTTACAGGCAGGGGCCGCATTTCAGTTACCAAAGAAGCGGGTTGTGGACCGAGTGGGGAAGGTAGGCAGTGTGTAGTGTGTGGTTAAGGGGGTATTCACACTTGCACATTTTCCTCCCACTTCACCGAAAAGTGGGTGGTAGCGGGAGGTGGCGACCCCTGCCAGGCACAGAGTCGGAGGAAAATACGCCTCCGGAATTTTCGGGACAAATCGACCACTTGTGGATGGTAGGTCAAACATGGCGTCAGGTGTTTACCTCTTCGTCAGTTTACTTATTCATTATGCACTATACTTGGCTTCGGAATGGGAATTATATATAAAAACGTATTTATTAAAAAAGTTTCAGGCCTAGTAGTGCAGTGCAGCTATTTATGGGATAAGTATATAATGATTTATGACCAAGAGCCAGAAACTCAATTCTTGTTTGTTTTGGTAGTTTTGGGTGGGCGAGGCGACGCGCCCCCAGGCGTATGCCCCCAATGATTGATTGTATGATTGATTACTTGCCTCTGACTATATATACCCGCGTGTTATACCCGACTATATAACCGTGCTGCTTGTCCAGGCGCATCCACCGCAAATAACCATCTCCGTCCTCCAAATCAAGCTCCTGAAGTAGTCTACGGGAAACATTGAGTTGCTCTCTCCTTGTTAACCAGTGCCTTCTCCAAATTCCCTCTTTTTCTTTCCTTGTAACCGTTGTACAAGCAAAATTAGTCGCAAGGTTGCACCAAGATCTCTCGATAAGAGTTCATCGCTTGTAAAAAGATCTGCTATTGTTATTGTTGTGAAGCCTGAGTGCGAAGACGAACCCACTCTGTGACTGCTAGGAAGTGGGCGGTATACCGTCCGTCAAATGGTGTGGGAGGTGGGTGGAAAAGAGCGCTATATAGTGTGATTCCTCTCACCAACACCCCTCCTAAGATCACCCTCATAACACCACATAACGATGCAGCCTTTTAACATCCCTTAAGCAGCCATCTTACACCTTCTCTCACCAGCACACGTCATGTTTTGCCCCATGTCCTTGCCCTCACGGCACACAGTTAAGCCTCTGTGTCTTTCTCTCATACTAAAATGATCTTCTCTTCCCCCCCTACTACTTACCCCCTATCCCATCTTCCACTCTCTATATCTTTTCTATTTTATTCTGATTCTGATTCTGTGATACGCGCTTTAAGGCCCGGCCCGTTCACATCTTCACGACTCTCGACGGCGCCCAGTCACGACTTGCTGAGTCATGCTGTGATCGGCACCGGTCGTCATGTGGGTTGGAAATTTAATGGAAAAAGTCGGCTCCGTGCTGGGACTCGTCGCCGAAGGGTCCGAGCCTGGCACCCGCCAGTCGGGGCCGCACTACGACCAGTCGGGGCCGTGCTGCGACTAATCGTCATAACATTTCCATTATTTTAGTGTGGGAAAGACGGGGACGGGGAGAGAGAGAGAGAGAGAGAGAGAGAGAGAGAGAGAGAGAGAGAGAGAGAGAGAGAGAGAGAGAGAGAGAGAGAGAGAGAGAGAGAGAGAGAGAGAGAGCAAACTAATCAAGGCCTCGTATCACCTAACATTAAACACCAGTTGTCGTGCAAACCTTGAGAGAGAGAGAGAGAGAGAGAGAGAGAGAGAGAGAGAGAGAGAGAGAGAGAGAGAGAGAGAGAGAGAGAGAGAGAGAGAGAGAGAGAGAGAGAGAGAGAGAGAGAGAGAAGGGTAAAGCGGAAATTTTTGAGATATTTAATGATCTTTTTTACTGTTATTATTATTATTATTATTATTATTATTATTATTATCGTCATCATCTAATATCTAATATACTATAGGAGTAGCCGTGTGTCTGTGTGTCTGTCTGTCTGTCTGTTTTGGGTAGCCGAAACTGTAAATTCAATTTTGATGAGAGTAGGCTAAAAAGATCGCAAATAAATCGTAGGTGGTAAGTGGCTGGGTCCCACGTCGATTGAATAATTTTGAAGGGGGGTTTTGGGCAAAAAACACTTTTATGAGTATTAGATTACAGGAAAAACTCTGCGGTAACGTCTTGCCGCATTCCACATACTCAGTAGACTCATGGACTTTTAACGTTTGTGTGCGTGTATGAGTGTGTGTGTTGGAATCACACGGAACACAAGGGGTTGGAATCACACGGAACACCAAGGGTTGGAATAACACGGAACGTGGTCTACCCCGAGGCACTTTGACCAGTGACCAACGACAGCAACAACACGATTGGAGTTTGCAATCACATGTTGTCTAATATACACTACTACTACAAACATCAATACATGGGTCCGAAGGGCCCACAAGCACTTGTTATCCACTATAAAT
>JACEEZ010007189.1:0-19952 GCA_016584305.1 Chionoecetes opilio
GAATCAGTATAAAAAATCATAATCAGAATCGCGTATAAAAAAGTCATACCATCAGAATCTGCGTATAAAAAAGTAAAATAACATCAGAATCGCGTATAAAAAAGTAAAATTACCATCAAATCAGCGTATAAAAAGTCATATACCATCAGAATCAGCGTATAAAACAAGTCTAAAACCATATTACCATCAGAATCAGCGTATAAAAAAGTCCCTATACCATCCAAATCAGTGTATAAAAAGTCATATACCATCAAATCAGCGTATAAAAAAAAGTCATATACCATCAGAATCAGCGTATAAAAAAAAGTCATATACCATCAGAATCAGCGTATAAAAAAAAGTTATACCATCAGAATCAGCGTATAAAAAAAAAAAAAAAAATATGAATGAAAAAAATATACCAGAAAAAAAAAAATTACTCACTGTATCAAAATTGGAACCGAAAATAGAAAGAACATAAGAACATAAGAACATAAGAACATAAGCACATAAGAACATGAATATAAGAACATAAGAATATAAGCACATAAGAACATGAATATAAGAACATAAGAAGATAAGAATATAAGAACTTAAGAACATAACATAGGAACATAAGAACATAAGTATATAAGAACATAAGAACATGAACATAAGAACATAAGAATATAAGAACATAAGAACATGAATATAAGAACATAAGAACATCTATAATAATATAAGCGAAAGTGTGTCTGTCTGTCTGTCTGTCTGTCTGTCTGTCTGTCTGTCTGTCTGTCTGTCTGTCTGTCTGTCTGTCTGTCTGTGTGTGTGTGTGTGTGTGTGTGTGTGTGTGTGTGTGTGTGTGTGTGTGTGGTGTGTGTTGTGTGTGGGGTGTGTGTGTGGTGTGTGTGTGTGTGTGGTGTGTGTGGTGTGTGTGTGTGTGTGTGTGTTTTGTGTGTGTTTTGGGGTGTGTGTTTTGTGTGTGTGGTGTGTGTGTGTGTGTGTGTGTTTGGGTGTGTGTGTGTGTGTGTTGTGTGTGTGTGTGGTGTGTGTTGTGTGTTTGTGTGTGTGTGTGTGTGTGGTATAGGTTCCGCCCCCGTTGGCGCAATCACCTCATTGGCACATTTTGGAATCAGGGTTTACCAGGGAAAGGTCATAAGCCCACTTATGAGATGATCCGATCACTTTTTTTTTTTTTTTTTTTTAGCAGCCTATTAGCGAGAATTGTGAAACAAAAGTAGGTTTGCGAGAATTGAGGAAGCCTTGATGTAGGGTGATGGGTTATGGGTGAGTGAATGGTGGGGGTGATGGGTAATGGATGTGGTGGATGGGTGAGTGAATGGGTGGGGGGTGATGGGTTGGGGGTTGATGGGTGAGGGAATAGGTGGGGGGTGATGGGTAATTTGGGGGAGTGAATGGGTGTGTGGTGATGGGTAATGGGTGAGTGAATGGGTGGGGGGTGATGGGTAAAGAGTGAGTGAATGGGGGGGGGTGATGGGTAATGGGTGAGTGAATGGGTGTGTGGTTGATGGGTAATGGGTGAGTGAATGGGTGGGGGTGATGGGTAAAGGGTGAGTGAATGGGGGGGGTGATGGGTAATGGGTGAAATGAATGGGTGGGGGATGATGGGTAATGGGTGAGTGAATGGGTGGGGGAATACATACATTTTACATCCATGATTTCAGGAAAGTTAAAAGGGGCTATCTGGAGAGTTTCCCTGTTTTGGGGGGGCCGAAGGCCCACCAAACACAGGTGGTGGGCCAAAGGCCCACCAATAGCCCTCCGCAGGAGCTAGCCAAAAAGCGCCCGGAGGGCGGCTTTGCGGCTAGTTTAATAATATAGCGAAAATGGTGTGTCTGTCTGTCTGTCTGTCTGTGTGTGTGTGTGGTATAGGTTCCGCCCCCCGTGGCGCAATCACCTCATATGGCACATTTCAGGTTGACCAGGGGAAGGTCATAAGCCCACTTATGAGATGATCCGATCACTTTTTTTTTCTTTTTTTTTTTTTGCAGCCTATTAGCGAGAATTGTGAAAACAAAAGTGGGTTGCGAGAATGGGCCCCCAGACAAACTACTCACGGTTTTGTTTACATGGGTGCATTGGGGGGATAAGTCGGGGTCGCCGCGGGTGGCCTCAAGGGAAAACTACGGCGTGGAAAAATTTCGAGTTATTTTGGGGGAAAATTGATATTCCAGGTGCTATTTACTGTGCTCTTTTTCTCGTAAACAACACAAAAGAAAACCTGGGGTAAGGGCTGTTTGCAGAAGGCTTCTAACCAAAAAAAACAGAGTCATACAGGCCTTGTCAAAGGAAGAAACTGGTAGGTACGTAATGTGTCCCTACACTTGCTTCTTTTTTAAATGAACTCTGCGTGACTGTTTCCTGGTTTAGAAGCCTTTGCTCATCAACCATCCCTCAGGTCTGCTCTGTTGTCACGAGCAGGGAAATATAGCCCTGGAATATAAATTTCCCCCAAAACAACGTGAATTATTTTTCATCGTGTAGTCTTATCTTTGTAGGTTGTACTTTCAGGGTTATGATATATTAAAAACCCTTAAAATTGGTTCCTTTTGGCCTTTCCTCATAATAATAGGGGTACATCACAGTTAGTGTTACTTGACGACCCAAATAAATATTTTGATCTACCCAACATAAACCAACCTTTGCTTTGATTTATCTTTTTTACTCCATCCATAAACAATTTTTGCATAACCACGGTACATTACCCACCTTGCCTCATGGTACCTGGTACTGTGTCTACCGATTTTTATCCCTACACAAATGGGGGAAAACTCGCCCGACGGTAATGTTAGGTTAGATTTTGCTTTGTTTTTTCTTATTACCCCATCCAAAAAAAGTTGCTAACCACGGGACATTCCCCCTCCTTTGCCTCATGGTCCCGGGTACTCTCGTCTACCGGGGAAAATGCTCGTCCCTAACAAATGGAAAACTCGCCGACGGTAATGTTTGGGTTGGTTACCGAGGTTAGGAAAAGGTCATTGGGTTTAGGTTTTTCAAAAATAAAGGGTAAAGCTTATTAGTTAATATTTAATAAGTTTTTACATCATACTCCACTCCATACCACCTTTAACCTTCAATACTTCCCACTTCCCTCCCAGTCTCTCTGTCTATGCTTTGGTATTAGTCCAGATAACACCGAACTCACTTTGGGGACGAACTACTTTTTTCTGGTGTTTTTTTTTTATGTGTTTTGAATGATCGCTAACCGTTTCTGTCGCAAATTTTTTATATTTTTTTTTTATTAATGTATTTTTTTTAGGAAAAGGTTAGTTTTTTTTTTATTTTTTTTTTATTTTTTATAGTTGGTAAAGGTTAGGTTAGGTTTTTTTTTTTTTTTTGTCATTTGCAAAAAAAAAAATAATTGCGCAGAAAGGGTTTTAGCGTTCATTCAAAACACACCAGAAAAAATAGTTTCGTCCCCCAAATGATTCGGGTTCTCTGGTATTCATCTAGCTTTCTCTAAATCCTGAATGTAGCATACATCTTCTTGTTTTTTTGCTAACTTGTCTTAATTATCATTCGCTATCTAAGATCGATCTACAAAACCTTTTCCCCCAGTTCAAAAATCTCCCTTGCTCCTCACTTTCCCTTGCCATTTGTGATTTTTTGTACTCTTCCAAATTTAATGATTTTACCATACAGTTTGCCTCATCCTGGGGAGCACATGATGACTCAATGAAGCAAAATAAAACCCAAACCGGGTTATTGCGACTTCCCAAATCTAGCAAATCACACCCTTGAAATTATACCACATTTACCACAGCTTAGGTAACCATTTAGGTTACCTAACGGTAACCTAACATCCCATTCCGTGGGCGAGTTTTCCCGATTTGTGGGGGGGGGAGCATTCGGTAGACGAGAGTACAGTACCATGAGGAAAGGATGGGTAATGTCACTGGGTTATGCAACTTGTTTAGGGAGGGAGTAAAAAGATAAATAAAAAAAATCAAACCCCCAAACCATAACCTCGACGAGTTTTCCCGATTTGTGTAGGGAAAAAAAAATTCGGTAGACGACAGTACCAGGTCCATGAGAAAGGTGGTAATTCCCCGGGGTTATGAAACTTGTTTTGGATAGTGGTTACCGGCATTTCCCCCACACGTCAATTCCCCCCAAGACATTTCGCCCCATGTAAAGTCAATTCGCCCACTCTAATAAATTCGCCCACACGATCCATGACGGATCAGTAACTATTTTTCCCGGGAAAAAATGGAATGAACCAGTCCGTAACCGGGGGCGAAATACGGTAAATTTTCTAGTTTTTTCCCATACCTCCCACTTCCCCCCAAACAAGTTTGGGACCTGTGGGAATGCGAAATTTTTTCGGGTGGGGAACAATTAGCTGGGAAACACGAAATTATTAAAGAGTTGTGTAGGGGTGGGAAAAATTCCCTAGATCTGGTATTTCCTTATATCTAGAGAAATTGCCTAACCAAAAAAAACCAAACCTAACCAAAATTAACCAACCCTAGCAGGGGGCTTGACCCACCGATAACCTAACCTAACCAAATCTAGCTAACCAACCAAACCAATCTAACCTAACCAAATCAAACCTAACCAAACCCAAAACTCCCCAAAATCTAACCAAACCCTAACCAAACCCTAACCTCCCCTAGTTGGGGGGTTCTCACACACTAAACAAAATAACCTAACCTCTAGCTCCTGACTCCATAGTGTGGGGGAAATGACCCCATAGTGTGGGGAATTGACATGTGGGCGAAATACTCCATGGTGTGGCGAAGTCGTGATGCACAAAAGAGGGCCCCTGTGGAAAGGGGGTTTAAAAGCACAACACGTCCCCCCCAAAAAAAAAGTGAAAAGGGAGAGGGTTTAACTTGTGGGCGCAGGGTTGCTGACGTACCTTCCTTTCCTTTGGGCCCTTTGGGTTAATAACCATAAGACCTTAAAGACCTTTAAAAGCTATTGATCTTGCGTCCCCCCCTCAAAACAGCCGTGACGCGGAAGCCCAAAACACTTTCGTCGAGTACTACGCCATACGCTATGATCGACCCCGGTAAAAATTTAGTTTTTACTGTTCAAGATTCCAATGATTTAATTTTTTTTTTTCTTTTTTGTGCTTTTCCCTACCGTAATAACTGAAGTCGCCAGTTCTACGTTTCTTTTTTTATTACAGACTGTGGTGGCGTTAATCTTCATTTTTACATCCATGTTTCAGGAAAATTAGAAGGGGCTATCTGGAATCTGTGTCATTTTTGTCTTTATCTGTGTCCCTATTAGGCTAAAATGACAAATTCAAAAATAAACCGAGGGGCGACCTCACTAACCTACTACAGTAAAGTCGCCGCTAGTATTTTTTCCCCAAAAGTTGAGTCGCCCTCTGGGGGAAATTTAGGGGAAAATTAAGGTAAAGTAAAACAAGTCCTATATATATTAGCTTTCGGAAATGCTTGGGTAATAAAAAAATTTCCCCTGCCCAACGTGAAAAAAAATTCATTTAATTTGAAAATCTGGCAAATCTTTGTCCTGCTGCCCCAAAAGGGGATGAGCTGCTGTCTGCGTGTGCGAAGAAAAACGGAAGGGGGATTATACAGTCTGATAAAACTACTTGTAACCTTCAGTGGCACATAAAAATCAAAGTGATGCTATAAAATTTGTAAAATTTTTGGCCCCTGGCGACTTCCTGCGTGGGGACTTCCCCGTTATCTACGGAAAAAGATAGTTTTTTTTTCCCGTGCAAACCCAAGGTTTTTTTTTCAATTCGAAAAATGATGACAAATTTCTAATAATACACTTCTTTAAAATTTTGACGGGGAAAAAACACGCTCCATTGTTAAAACATCAAATATAACCTAAACAAACCCTTAACTAAACCCCTCTAACGTTCTAACCTAACCCTCAAAATAAACCCTGATTTTTTTTTTGTTTGCACATTTCATGTTACTTTTACCTCTTGTGACCTGTAAAACAAAGAAAGGGGAAAAAAACTTGAATCCAGACCCGTCATGTTCTAATTAGCCCCCGACGACAACTGCGGCAGACAGATGCTCCGGGATGTACTTTTTTGGGGGGTAAAGACGTGTTTAGAGACGGATGAAAAAGGGTTTCGTATGGCAGGGGGTGAAAATGAGGTAAAATAATGAAATGAAATGTACACCAGAATTTGAGATTTTTTTGGAAATGAAAGCAATATTGGTGGGAGTGATATTGGGGTTGATTGATTATTTAATCCCAAAAAGGTGGAAAAGTGCCAGACACAAGGTCCATGGGACTATGGGAAACAAAAAAAGTGAAGAGGTTATAGAGAAAGAGTGAAACGGTGAGGGGGGTGCACTATTGGGGTTATGTTTCTTATTACTCGGAAAAAAATTAATGAATTTTTTGTATTGAGCGTAATGTTTAAAATGTAGAATTGATTGGAATAGAGATTATGTTTTTTCGTGCCCAGATGGTGATGATTGCGCAGTTATACCAAGTTCAACGTAGTGTTTTTTGCCCTGCGGGGAAAACATATGGTGTGTGGCAATGCATCCCGTGCGTGGTGCTGAATGAAAAATACAAGCCCAGGTGTGCCCGGAAAACCCTAAATGGGCCCATTTCCCTCTTGAGGTAAAGATGATTTGGGAAAACTTCAAAAACTCAATAGTAGGGCAGTGATGCTAATTTTCGATGTGAACAGTATTTTTGATGAGCAGCCCTTTTTAAGTGGAGGAAAAAATTTTTCGCCCCCAAAACGACCGGCGCCCTGCTGTGACGTCAACAACATAGGGTTGTCAGCGGCCCCCGCGGGCCGCTCCCCGTAAAAATTAAATTCATTACCCCCACTACCGCAAAAGGCCAAAAATCCTCCTTCAAGTTTTGTGGTAGGTTTCTTGTTTTGAATAATAAGTTGTATTTATAAGGGAAAAAGTGATTAGACGGGGCAGTGACCCATACAAAAGGCAAGTGATGCTTTACATCGAACTCCTTACAAAGGCTCAATAAACCAAATGACTGTGCCCAGCTAAAAAGATTACGAACTCATAGAAAACAGGTAGAATAACGCCTTCCCCCCGCCCCACACACTAAAAAGTAAGCAAGTGGGAGGGAAAACCCTTACGTACCACCATTTCTTACCTTTTGACGAGGCTCGTTATGACTCTTTTTTTCTTTTGGTTTTGAACCTCTCAAAATCAGCCATTACCCCAGGTCTTTCTTTTTGTTGTCAGCGAGAACAGAGCACAGATATAGCCCTGGAATATCAAATTTCGCGCAAAATAAATGGAAAATTTTTCCACGCCGTAGTTTTCCCTTCATAGGTCCACCCGCGGCGACCCCGACTTATCCCCACAAAGCACCGATGTAAACAAACCGTGACGTAGTTATGGGTAGGGTCCATTGAGGAAGCCTTGATGTAGGGTGATGGGTAATGGGTGAGTGAATGGGTGGGGTAATGGGTGTGGGGTGATGGGTGAGTGAATGGGTGGGGGGTGATGGGTTGGGGGTGATGGGTGAGGGAATAGGTGGGGAGTGATGGGTAATGGGTGTGTGAATGGGTGTGTGGTGATGGGTAAGGGGTGAGTGAATGGTGGGGGTGATGGGTAATGGGTGAGTGAATGGGTGGGGGGTGATGGGTAATGGGTGGGGGGTGATGGGTAATGGATGAGTGAATGGGTGGGGGGAATACATACATTTCTACATCCATGATTTCAGGAAAGTTAGAAGGGGCTATCTGGAGAGTCCATGTTTGGTGGGCCGAAGGCCCACCAATAGCCCTCCGCAGGAGCTAGCCAAAAAGTCCGCCCGGAGGGCGGCTTTGCGGCTAGTAAGAACATAAGAACATAAGAATATAAGGAAGCTACAAGAGTCCGTGAGACCTACACGCGGTAGTTCCTGTTACTTAACACTACCCACATCGGTAAATTTTTACACTAGTACCGAAATTCCCTACACAATTGGGAGTGTGGTTTCTGTTCACCTTAGTAGATTCTAAGAAACATTCTCTCTATGAACTTCCGTCGCAAATCACTACTTTCGGAGATATAAGATGTTTTTAATAGTAAGGAGTGTATAGGAGATATGAAAATTAAACTAACCTAACCCCACCTTTAGACTCACTAATCTAACCTAACCTAACCTAATCCCACGCTTTAACCTCCTAATTAAAGCCAAATCTGCATTAAAAATTGTCCACGGCAAGGGAAGAACAGAGGCGATGCAGGCCACAAGAGGAAGAAGAGTGTGGCGGACGTAAACACTTTTCTCTCGCCTCCCTATAAACAAAATGTCATATCTCCAAAAGTAATGATTTGCGACGGAAGCTCAGAGAAAGTTTCCTAGAATCCAGTGTAAAATAATACGCCTATACCCACCTTGCATCCCCATCCATGAAATTGCCTAGCCGCCTTTTTAAAGCTCCCTATTGACTCCGCACTAACTACCAGACGCCTAAGTACATATAATATCCTGCCCGAAACACACACAAAATGGCAACAGGGTAACGAAATTGTACCTTGAGGCTCAAATATCTGGCCACACGAGGCAACTTTGCACCGTTTGGAAGTCACCTAAAAATCAGTTGTTCCATGATCAAAAATGTTCAGTTATTACAATAATAACAAAAATACACTTCATTTTAAACCAATGAGTAACAACGGGAGGAATTAGACGTATGAATGGCACGAACGTATCATGCGTGCCTCTCTCTGGCCCTTTAAACGAGAAACAAGCAGCACGGCGAGACTGCAGAAACTTACGGTAGTGATGTGTACCCTAACTTTTTCCCTCTGTACTGAATCATCCATGTGGCTCAGCTTTATGATATATACACTAAATACATGAGTACGACCTCTTACAACGCATGAACACATTACCTTTTATCGACGAAGGACCCAGCTATCGATATTACTTGATACGTTTCCTCCTACCCACGCACTAACTTCGCCTTCGTAGCTACCTCTCCGCAAGTGCACCTGAGAGCAATGCAGGGCGCCGAGAACTGAGTCAAGTGCAACCCAAGCATCCGATTTGATTTTAGAAACATATATGACTTTCCCCATGCACTGTTCTTTACTAGTTCTCCTCCACGTCCTCACAACTATGAATTAACCGCAGAATTTTCTCTCGCACGCCATAATAAGGTTATGAGAAGCACATCAGGAAACTACCTCGCCGCACCCTCCCTGCGCTGCTCTCGCCTCGCCGCTACCCTTGCTTGAGTTGCTCTTGCGCTTGTTTTTACTGCTTTATTATACCCTCCCATGATCCCTGCCATTCCCTATGTGTACACCCTACTACTATTACACCCAAGGCTCCCCACTATGCCAGTATTAACCTCTCGTGTTCATTGTCCTCCCCAGCACTTCAAAATTACCCCGCCGCTGTACTGCAAAGCATCGTCTGCCACATCTTGGAGCATCTAGCAACTCCATCCCAAGATCCATTCTAACACTTCGCTCCTCACCTCACACCTCCATCACTCCCATACCCAAGCATGCCATACACGCCTCACAACAACAAAACTATATCTATCTATCTAGCTATCTATCTATCTATCTACGCTGTAACTACCTGTCATAGTTTGCTAGGTTTCAATACAGATCATTCAGTGGCAAGACCTCGCTGCTGCCTCGAACCTGCGCGCGCACCCAATGAGTCGACTCGCGTCCAGGCAACAAGATTCAAGACTATCTCGAACCACCGCTTCAAGTACACGTTAACTCCTTGTATTTTCTCAGACAGTGTTCACGTCAGGAGAGTTTAGTCAATTTGAGTCATGCAGAGTCGCGTCGCTGTATCCCATATAGAACTGGGCGTGTTTTTTTTTTCATATATTACCGCGAGTCCGCAAAGGTATGAGCTTCATGCATAGGTATTATTTGACTTCTAACCATCATTCTCTACCGTAGATAACACTATAGTCGCCAGTCACTTGCCACTGCACTAATGTCGCCAGGCACAATATATTACGAATTTTAGCATCACTACAGACTGAAGACATGTAGTGTGATGTACATAATATAAACTACTGTGCATGCGTCTTCAGTGGCACCTACAAGTCTGTAGTGATGCTAAAATTCGTAAAATATTGTGCCTGGCGACATTAGTGCAGTGGCAAGTGACTGGTGACTATAGTGTTATCTACGGTACATAATTACGATAGTTTATGTTCATTTCATTGGATTTTAAGAAGCTGTCTCTCTCTGAGTTTCCGTCGCAAAGCAGTACTGTCGTTGATATAAAATAAAACATTGTAGGAAGGTAATATTTACAAGCGAATTCTTACGAGAGGTTTGGTGAATTAACCCCTTCACCCCCAAATCTTTCCTTTGCTGTAAAAAATCGTCTGTTGTTGAGCTATAAAACTACGAAAAGTAACTGAATATACCAGATTAGTTAGTCGACGAGGATACTCAACAGGTCCACTATCTATAAAACATTGCTTATAGTCACTAACAATCGTCCACTAATGGTACCCCAAATTACAATGGAGTTATGTTCTGGTCTCAAGGGGTTAGAGGTTCAAAGGGCACCATGCACTGGGGAGCAGCAATGAGAGGACGCGTCCCTGGCGACATTAGTGTATGCGAAATGAGTGGAGATCCCCCTCTCCCTATCCTCCTCTTTACCTCTCTCTCTCTCTCCTTATACTTCTTACTCCCCTCCTCTCTCTCCTTACCTCCCCTTCCCACTCTCTCTCTTTACCTCCCTCCCTCTCTCCTTACCTCCCCCCTCATCTCTCCTTACCGTCCTCCTCTCTCGTCCTTACCTCCACCCTCTCTCTCCTACCTCCCTCTCTCTCTCCTTACCTCCCTCCGCTCTCTCCTTACTCCCTCCCCTCTCCTGTCCTCTCTCTCTTTTCTTTCATTTCTTTCTGTCACTCCTTTGCTCTCTTCCCTTCCTTTCCTTTCATGTGTGTCCATCTCTTTTTTCTATTATATTTATGGATCCTGACTTTTTGCTATTATATTGAGGCTTGTCCGGGGTGGAGCGTTTTTCTATATATTTATGATTCCTGACTTTTTCTATTATATTTTATGGATTCCTGACTTTTTTTCTGATTATATTATGATTCCTAACTTTTCTATTATATTTATGGATTCTGACTTTTTTCTATTATATTTATGGATGCTGACTTTTTCTATTATATTTATGGATTCCTGACTTTTTCTATTATATTTATGGGATTCCTGACTTTTTTTCTATTATATTTAGGATTCGTGACTTTTTCTATTATATTTATGGAATTCTGACTTTTGCTATTATATTTATGATTCCTGACATTTTTCTATTATATTAATGGATTCCTGACTTTTTCTATCATATTTATATGGATTCCTGAACTTTTTCTATTATATTTATGGATTATCCTGACTTTTTTTTAGTATATTTATGGATTCCTGACTTTTTTCTATTATTTATGGATTCCTGACTTTTTCTATTATACTATTTATGAAATAATCCTGGAAGGTTTTCTATCATATATATATGGTGGATTCCTGACTTTTTCTATCATAATGTATGGATTCCTGACTTTTTCTATTATATTTATGGATTCCTGACTTTTTCTATATATTTTATGATCGTGACTTTTTCTATTATATTTATGGATTCGTGACTTTTTCTATTATATATAGGATTCGTGACTTTTTTCTATTATATTTATGTTCGTGACTTTTTCTATTATATTTATGAAATTCCTGACTTTTTCTATTATATTATGGATTCCCTGACTTTTTTATATTAATGTTTATGGATTCCCTGACTTTTCTATTATAATATGGATTCGTGACGTTGTTTCTATTTATTTATGGATTCCTGACTTTTCTATTATATTTAAGATTCGTGACTTTTTCTATTATTATTTAATGGATTCCTGCCTTTTTATTATATTTTATGGATTCCTGACTTTTTCTATTATTTTATGGGATTCGTGACTTTTTCTATATATTTATTGGGATTTGACTTTTTCTATTATATTTATGGATTCCTGACTTTTCTATTTATATTATGATTCGTGCTTTTTCTATTATATTTTATGGATTCAGTTGACTTTTTCTATTATATTTATGGATTCTGACTTTTTTCTATTATGTTTATGGATTCTTGACTTTTTGGCTATATATTTATGGATTCCTGACTATTTTCTATATATTTATGGATCCTGCTTTTTCTATCATATATATGGATTCCTGCTTTTTTTATTATATTTTATGGATTTCCTGACTTTTTCTATTATATTTATGGATTCGTGAACTTTTTCTATCATATTTTATGGTTTCCTGAACTTTTTTCTATTATTTTATGGCCTCCTGGACTTTTCTATTATATTTAATGGATTCCCTGACTTTTTTTCTATATATTTATGGATTCGTTGACTTTTGTCTATTATATTTATGGTCCTGAACTTTTTCTATTATATATATGGATCTTACTTTTCTTATTATGTTTATGGATGGCCTACTTTTTATATCTATTTATGGATTCCTGACTTTTTCTATTATATTTATGGTCGTGACTTTTTTCTATCATATATATGGATTCCTGCTTTTTCTATTATATTATGGATTCCGACTTTTTTCTATTATATTTTTGATTCCTGACCTTTTTCTAATCATATTTTTTGAATTCCTGACTTTTTGCTATTATAATTATAATAAATTCCTGACTTTTATATTATATTCATGGATTCCTGACTTTTTTCTATTTTATTTATGGATTCCTGACTTATATGCTATTATATTTATGGATTCCTGACTTTTTCTTTATATTTTATGTGATTCCTGACTTTTTCTATTATATTTATGAATTCCTGACTTTTTCTATCATATATATATGGTGGATTTCCTGACTTTTTCTATCATATGTATGGATGTTGGTGGCACTGACTTTTTCTATTATATTTATGGATTCCTTCCTGACTTTTTCTATTATATTTATGGATTCGTTACTTTTTCTATTATATTTTGGATTCGTGACTTTTTCTATTAATAATATATGGATTCGTGACTTTTTCTATTATATTTTCTGGATTCGTGACTTTTCTATTATATTTATGAATTCCTGACTTTTTCTATTATATTTTATGATTCCTGACTTTTTCTATTATGTTTATGGATTCCTGACTTTTCTATATATTTATGGATTCGTGCTTTTTCTATTATAATTTATGATTCCCTGTGACTTTTTCTATTATATTTAAGGATTCGTGACTTTTTCTATTATATTATGGATTCCTGACTTTTATTATATTTATTGATTCCTGCCTTTTTCTATTATATTTATGGATTCGTGACTTTTTTCTATTATATTTATGGATTTGACCTTTTCTATATTTTATGGATTCTGACTTTTTCTATATAGTATACTGGATTCGTGACTTTTTTCTATTATATTTATGGATTCGTGACGTTTTCTATTATATTTATGGATTCCTGACTTTTTCTATTATATTTATGGGATTCGTGACTTTTTTCTATTATATTTATGGATTCCCTGACTTTTCTATTTATTATTATGGATTTCCTGACTTTTTCTATCATAATATATTGGATTCCTGACTTCTTCTATTATATTTATAATGGATTCCTGACTTTTTCTATATATTTTATGGATTCGTGACTTTTTCTATCATATTTTCTGGATTCCTGACTTTTTCTATTATATGTATGGCCTCCTGACTTTTTCTAGTATAATTTATGGATTCCTGACTTTTTCTACTTATATTATGGATTCGTGCTTTTTCTTTATATTTTTATGGATTCCTGACTTGTTTCTATTATAATATATGGAGTTTCCTTACTTTTTCTATTATGTTTATGGATTCCTGACTTTTTATATCATATTTTGGATTCCTGACTTTTTTCTATTATATTTATGATTCGTGACTTTTTTCTATCCTATATATGGGGATTCCTGACCTTTTTCTATTATCTTTATGGATTCCTGACTTTTTCTAATTTATATTTTTTGGATTCCTGACTTTTCTAATCATATTTTTTGAATTCCTGAACTTTTTCTATTATTATATAAATTCCTGACTTTTTCTATTATATTCTGGATTCCTGAACTTTTTTCTATTTATTTATGGATTCCTGGACTTATGCTATTATTTTATGGATTCCTGACTTTTTCTATTATAATTTATGGATTCCTGACTTTTCTATTATATTTATGATTCCTGACTTTTTCTACATATTATGGATTCCTGACTTTTTTCTATCCTACTATGGATTCCTGACTTTTTCTATTATATTTATGGATTCCTGACTTTTTCTATTATATTTTTGGATTCCTGACTTTTTCTATCATATTTTTTTGAATTCCTGACTTTTTCTATATATATATAAATTCCTGACTTTTTCTATTATTTCAATGTATTTCCTGACGTTTTTTCTATTTTATTTAATGGATTCCTGAACTTATGCTCTTATATTTTATGGATTTCCTGACTTTTTCTATTATATGTTATGGATTTCCTGACTTTTTTCTATTTATATGTATGAATTCCTGATTTTCTATCATATTTATGGATTCGTGACTTTTTTCTATTATATTTATGGTTGTCCTGACTTTTTTCTATTATATATATGGAGTCCTTACTTTTTCTATCATATTTATGGATTCCTGACTTGTTCATATTATAATTATGGCCTCCTGAAACTTTTTCTATTATAGTATGGTCCTGACTTTTCTATTATATTTATAGAGTTCATGACTTTTTCTATTATATTTATGGATTCCTGACTTTTTCTATTATATTTATGGATTCCTGACTTTTTTCTATTATATTATATGGAATCGTGACTTTTGTCTCTCATATTTATGAATTCGTGAACTTTTATCTATTATATTTATGGATTCCTGACTTGTTTCTATTATATTTATGGATTCCTGAACTTTTCTATTATCTTTAGAAGCCTGACTTTTTTCTATCACATATATGGATTCTGGCTTTGCTATTATATTTAATGGATACCTAACTTTTTTCTAGTATATTTTATGGGATCCTGACTTTTTCTATTATATTTATGAATTCCTACATTTTTTCTATCATATATTAATGGATTCCAGACTTTTGCTATTATATTTTGGATACCTAACTTTTTCTAGTATATATATGGATTCTGACTTTTTTCTATTATATTTTGATTTCGGGACTTTGTTCTATTATATTATGGTCCTGACGTTTTTCTATTATATATATGATTCCTGACTTTGTTCTATATATATATTGATTCCTGCTTTTTCTATCATATATAATGGCATTTTCCTGACTTTGTCTATATATTTATGGTCGTGCCTTTTCTATATATTTATGAATTCCTGACTTTTTCTATTATATTTATGGATTCGTGACTTTTTCTATTCATATTTTTATGGATTCCCTTACTGTTTCTAAGATATTTGCGGATTCCTTACCTTGTTCTAAATATATTGTATGGATTCTTGACTTTTTCTTTATATTTATGAATTCTGACTTTTTTTTTCCTTAATATATTTATGGATTCGTGACTTTTTCTATCATATTTATGATTCCTACTTTTTCTATTATATTTATGAAAATTCCTGACTTTTACTATTATATTTATGATTCGTGACTTTTTCTATTATATTTATGAATTCCTGACTTTTCTATTATATTTATGGATTCGTGACTTTTTCCTATCATTTTATGGATTCCGGACTTTTTCTAATTATATTCTTATGGATTCCCTGAATTTTTTCTATCATATATATGGATTCCTGACTTTTTTTTCTATGTATATTATGGATTCATGACTTTTTCTATTAGATTTATGGATTCCTGACTTTTTTCTATCATATATATGATTTCTGACTTTTTCTATTATATTATGGATCGTGACTTTTGCTATTATAATTTAGTGGATTCGTGGACGTTTCTCTTTATATTTATGGATTCGTGACTTTTTTCTATTATATTATTGATTCGTGACTTTTTTCTATTTAATTTAATGGATTTCCTTGACATTTTCTATTATATTGAGGAATTCGTGACTTTTTTTCTATTATATTTATGGATTCGTGACTTTTTCTATTATATTTATATTCGTGACTTTTTCTATTATATTATGATTCGTGACTTTTTCTATTATATTTATTGATTCGTGACTTGTTTCTATTATTTTTATGATTCCTGACTTTTCTATTAATTTATTGGATTCCTGACTTTTTATATTATATATATGGAATTCCTGACTTTTTTCTATTTATATTTATGGGATTCTGACTTTTTCTGTTATATATAATGGATTCCTGACTTTTTCTATTATTTTATGGATTCCTGACTTTTTCTATTATATTTATGGATTCCTGACTTTTCTATTAAATTTATGGATTCCTGAACTTTTTCTATTATATTTATGGGATTCCTGAACTTTTTCTATATATTTATGGATTCGTGACTTTTTCTATTATCTTAGGGATGCATGACTTTTTTTCTATTATATTTAATGATTCCTTACTTTTTCTATCATATTTAATGGATTACTGACTTTGTCTATTAGATTTAATGATTCTTGACTTTTTCTATTATATTTATGGCTTCCTGACGTTTTTCTATTATATTTAAATGGATTCTGACTTTTTTCTGTTATATTTTTATGATTCCTGACTGTTTTCTATTATATTTATGGATTCCTGACTTTTTCTATATATTTATGGATTCCTGACTGTTTTCTATTATATTATGGATTCCTGACTTTTTTCTATTATATATTCATGGATTCCTACCTTTTTCTATTATATTTTATGGATTCCTGACTTTTTTCTATTATATTTTATGGATTCCTGACATTTTTCTATTATATTGATGGATTTCCTTGACGTTTCTATTATATTTTATAGATTCCGACTTTTTCTATTATATTTATGGATTCATGACTTTTTCTATTTAT
The DNA here is from genome assembly GCA_016584305.1 of Chionoecetes opilio. Taxonomy (NCBI): domain Eukaryota; kingdom Metazoa; phylum Arthropoda; class Malacostraca; order Decapoda; family Majidae; genus Chionoecetes; species Chionoecetes opilio. The sequence goes on from JACEEZ010007189.1 coordinate 16,836, forward strand.
TTATGGATTCGTGACTTTTCTATTATATTTAATGGATTCCTGACTTTTTCTATTATATTTATGGATTCTTGACTTTGTTTCTATATATTTATGGATTCCTACTTTTATGATATTTATGGATTCCTGACTTTCTCTATTATATTTTATGGATTCATTGACCTTTTCTATTATATTTTATGGATTCCTGACTTTTTCTATTATATTCATGGATTTCTTGACTTTTTCTATTATATTTATGATGCCTGACTTTTTCTATTATTTTAGATTCCTGACTTTTTCTATTATATTTATGATTCTGACTTTTTCTATTATATTTATGATTCCTGACTTTTTCTATCATATTTATGGATTCCGGGGACTTTTTCCTATTATATTATGGATTCCTGATCTTTTTCTATTACATTTATGGATGTCCCTGGACTTTTTCTATTATATTATGGATTCCTGACTTTTTCTATTATTTTATGGATTCGTGACTTTTTCTATATTTTATGGATTCCTGACTTTTTCTATTATATTTATGGATCCCTGTCTTTTTCTATTATATTTATGGATTCCTGACTTTTTCTATTATATTATGGGATTCGTGACTTTGTTCTATTATATTTATGGTTCCTGACTTTTTTCTATTTATATTTTGGATTCCTGACTTTTTGCTATTATTTATGGTTCCTGACTTTTCTATTATTTTATGGATTCCTGACTTTTTCTATTATTATTTATGGATTCGTGACTTTTTGCTATTATATTTATGGATTCCTGACTTCTATTATTTAGGATTTTAGGAGTGCCCGGAATAAAAGGAGATTTATAGAGGATTTATGAGTGCCAGGAATAAAGAGGAGGATTTATAGGATGCCCAGGATAAATGAGGATTTTATAAGGGATTTATAGAGTGCCAGGAATAAAAAAGAGGATTTATAGGAGTGCCAGGGAATAAAAGGTAAGGATTTATAAGAGGATTTATAGGGAATGGTCAGGAATAAAAGGAGGATTTATATATGATGATTTATAGGAGTGGCCATGAATAAAAGGAGGATATAGGAGTGCCAGAATAAAAGGAGGATTTATAGGAGGATTTAAGGAGTGCCAGAGACTAAAAGGAGGATTTATAGGAGGATTTATGGAGTGCCAGGAATAAAGGGGAATTTCTTAAGGAGTGCCAGGAATAAAGGAGGATTTATAGGAGTGCAGGAATAAAAGGAGGATTTATAGGGAGTGCCATGAATAAAAGGAGATTTTTATAGGAGGATTTATAGAGTGCCAGGAAAATACAATTAAAGAAATCTATTAAGAGGGATTGTCTGGAAAGGAAGAAGGTTATTTCTTTAAACATTAAATACTATGCAAGCAATAACACGTGACCCAAGGCCTCAAAATATTATGTATGAGACTATTATTCAATGTTCCTTATTATCTATATGTGCCTTGCCATTATAGTACTAGCAAGAATTATTAATGGAAGACACAGTAAAAATGAGAATAGGTGTCTTGCACGTGACGTCACAGCCCTTGTTGTGGGTGCGACAGACGCGGGAGATGCGAGCTGGAGGACCAACAAACTCCACTTGCCGCCCGTGTTTGCCAGCTTATGGTAATTTTCCCCTACCAAATATATGTTTATCAGTTTAAAAGATGTACTGTTGTCTTCGGAAATGTTTGTTCTATAATATTATCAAATAAAAAAACGTAAAACACACAAAATAATTGCCATTATGAGACTTTCAAGAAATATGCATAAATTTATATTCTATTAAAATCTTCGTCATTTAATATTTTGTTCGAAAACTTTTTACATGGAGAATATGAAATTATGAATAGAAGCGGAATTTCATTAGTTTGCCATTGATACATTTCGTTATCTGATAAATGAATTAGCAGCATGCATAAATTAGCGTTAACTAAATAAATAACACCATCAATCTGGAAAAAATACCCGATTTCATGATGTTATTTATTTAGTTAACGCTCATTTATGTATGCTGCTAATTCATTTATCAGAAAACGAAATGTATCAATGGCAAACTAATGAAATTCCGCGTCAGTTGGAGGCTGCCCGGGGATTTATTCAATACATTTAAATTTATTAATAACAAAAAACAGACAAATGCCATACAAGCTGCATATTGTTTAATAGTAATAACAGAAAATTATTTTGATTAGTAATTAAAGAAGGCTATAGAATAATGGGATACGAATAAAAAGTTTAATTTGAAATATATAAAAAAATAGTCATTACTCGTCGTACCGTTACTTCAGTGTTGGCAAGAAGACGTGTTTGGAAACTGCCGAAATTTTTACCGATACTTAGTGTTAAAGGTTGACGCCTCAGTGTTTGGCGATAACCATTTTGTACAGTAAAACCTCAAGCCGCTACAGTGTGAAATAGGCGGATGTACAGAACGTGTGAAGGAAATTATAGCCATTTAGCGGGGAACTTATACTCGTCGGCTGGGAATCCTCGTCCGCCGCCATGTCCAAACAAGGTAAGATATAAACGCCGATATTTTAGTGTTACCGTTGAGTGTCGTTGTATTGCTTCTAGGTATAGGTAGAGTGATATATCTAGTATGTACAGGGTGGGTTAGGTGGGTGTAGGTAGTGTGTGGGGGAAATTATAGCCATTTAGCGGTGAATATAGACGCCGGGTAACATGTCGCCCGCCGCCATGACATGGAAACAGCTGATCGGTGTAGCGATCTCACCAGCCAACTTTTGCCCGAGTAGCTACACTGCACAAATACGCACTGAAACACTGCTCCCTGGGTGAATAGTTGTTTGACAATATATACGTTTTACCCAAGATCAGAATACGTGTACTATATTGTCAAACAACTATACACCCAGGGAGCAGTGTTTCAGTATGCGGGTAGGGTACGTCATGTTCTACCGTACATAACAGTTAAGTCGCCAGGACAATTTTTTTTTTCTGTTTACAGACGTGTGGTGGCGTTAATAGTTACATTTCTACATCCATGATTTCAGGACAGTTAGAAGGGGCTATGTGGAGAGTCTGTGTCATTTTGTGTCTTCATCTGTGTCATATTATGGCTATAATGACAATTACAAATATCTACAAATGCTACCAACATAAGTCGCCATCTATGTTTATTACTG
>JACEEZ010007189.1:24090-29090 GCA_016584305.1 Chionoecetes opilio
AGATTTATAGGTTATAGGAGTGCCAGGAATAAAAGGAGGATTTATAGGAGGATTTATAGGAGTGCCAGGAATAAAAGGAGGATTTATAGGAGGATTTATAGGAGTGCCAGGAATAAAAGGAGGATTTATAGGAGTGCCAGAAAGAATTAGGAGATTTATAGGATTTGAGTGCCAGGAATAAAAGGAGGATTTATAGGAGTGCCAGGAATAAAGGAGATTATAGGAGAATTATAGGAGTGCCAGGAATAAAAGTAAAAGAATCTATAAGAGGGATTGTCTGGAGAGGAGAAGGAAGGTTATTTCTTTAAACATTAATACTATGCAAGCAATAACACGTGACCCAAGGCCTCAAAATATTATGTATGAGACTATTATTCAATGTTCCTTATTATCTATATGTGCCTTGCCATTATAGTACTAGCAGAATTATTAATGGAAGACACAGTAAAAATGAGAATAGGTGTCTTGCACGTGACGTCACAGCCCTTGTTGTGGGTGCGACAGACGCGGGAATGCGAGCTGGAGGACCAACAAACTCCACTTGCCGCCCGTGTTTGCCAGCTAATGGTAATTTTCCCCTACCAAATATATGTTTTCAGTTTAAAAGATTACTGTTCTTCGGAAATGTTTGTTCTATAATATTATCAAATAAAAAAAACGTAAAACACACAAAATAATTGCCATTATGAGACTTTCAAGAAATATGCATGAAATTTTAGTCTATTAAACTCTTCGTCATTTAATATTTTGCTCGAAAACTTTTTACATGGAGAATATGAAATTATGAATAGAAGCGGAATTTCATTAGCCTGCCATTGATACATTTCGTTATCTGATAAATGAATTAGCAGCATGCATAAATTAGCGTTAACTAAATAAATAACACCATCAATCTGGAAAAAATACCCGATTTCATGATGTTATTTATTTAGTTAACGCTCATTTATATATGCTGCTAATTCATTTATCAGAAAACGAAATGTATCAATGGCAAACTAATGAAATTCCGCGTCAGTTGGAGGCTGCCCGGGATTTATTCAATACATTTTAATTTATTAATAACAAAAAACAGACAAATGCCATACAAGCTGCATATTGTTTAATAGTAATAACAGAAAATTATTTTGATTAGTAATTAAAGAAGGCTATAGAATAATGGGATACGAATAAAAAGTTTAATTTGAAATATATAAAAAAATAGTCATTACTCGTCGTACCGTTACTTCAGTGTTGGCAAGAAGACGTGTTTGGAAACTGCCGAATTATTACCGATACTTAGTGTTAAAGGTGACGCCTCAGTGTTTGGCGATAACCAGTGTGTACAGTAATACCTCAAGCCGCTACAGTGTGAAATAGGCGGATGTACAGAACGTGTGAAGGAAATTATAGCCATTTAGCGGGGAACTTATACTCGTCGGCTGGGAATCCTCGTCCGCCGCCATGTCAAGCAAGGTAAGATATAAACGCCGATATTTTAGTGTTACCGTTGAGTGTCGTTGTATTGCTTCTAGGTATAGGTAGAGTGATATACTAGTATGTACAGGGTGGGTTAGGTGGGTGTAGGTAGTGTGTAGGGGAAATTATAGCCATTTAGCGGTGAATATAGACGCCGGGTAACATGTCGCCCGCCGCCATGACATGGAAACAGCTGATCGGTGTAGCGATCTCACCAGCCAACTTTTGCCCGAGTAGCTACACTGCACAAATACGCACTGAAACACTGCTCCCTGGGTGAATAGTTGTTTGACAATATATACGTTTTACCCAAGATCAGAATACGTGTACTATATTGTCAAACAACTATACACCCAGGGAGCAGTGTTTCAGTATACGGGTAGGGTACGTCATGTTCTACGTACATAACAGTTAAGTCGCCAGGACAATTTTTTTCTTCTGTTTACAGACGTGTGGTGGCGTTAATAATTACAGTTCTACATCCATGATTTCAGGACAGTTAGAAGGGGCTATCTGGAGAGTCTGTGTCATTTTGTGTCTTCATCTGTGTCATATTATGGCTATAAATGAACAAATTACAAAAATATCTACAAAGTGGCTACCAACAGTAGAGTCGCCATCTAGTGTTTATTTACTGAGTGTCGTACCGCTGTCGTCGTCGCCCGAAAAAAAAAACGCGTAGTGAAATTTGAAATCGTATATACTTGCAGATACAAAGCTTAAAACAGCGCTGAAACAGGTAGATTATACAGTCATGATATAAACTACTGTGTATTATCTTCAGTGGCACATACAAATCAGTAGTGATGCTATAATTCGTAATATTTAGCGGCTGGCGACATGACTGCAGGTGGCGACTTTACTGTTATCTACGGTAGGCAAAGGCACATTCACTTGAAAATGTTCTATGTTCTACTCTATAAAGCCATACATTTCATGGTGCATAGTATCCAACAAAATCATACCCTTAGATGTCGTAAGAACATATTATTATATGATTTAAATAAGGCAAACACATTTACATATACAATACAGGAAGCGTGGTGTAGGAGTATGCAATCTCAGTCGTCGTAAAGACATGAATCACTAATTATTTATTAATATTATATATGGTAAAACTGTTAATTCGTAATATCACCAGCCCACTAATTAAATAAAACTAATAAATGAAGTCAATGACTACATGTGGTACTCCAAGGACTCGAACTTAGGACACTCACACTGAAATTCGGCGCACCAAGCATTAGGCTATGAACACAATTAAAAGTTTAAGCACATACTCACGATATATAATCTCTTTTCGAATACTGGATATTAATCTAAGCGTGTTCTTAATTAAACCAAACAGCAGTATAATAGTTTAACGATTGCACGATTGGAAGGTGTCATGAAATAAGGGAACGATGATGTTATAGATCAGGGAACGATATTAAGACGTTTTTTTCCTACATTGCCAATTAATATGCGTTATGCGATATTAAGAAGATTTTTCCTGCATGCCACGTAATATGCACTATACGATATTGATATGTTTTTTCCTGCATGGCCAATAGATATGTGTTTACAATATTATTTAAGAAGTTTTTTCCTGCATTGCCAATTGATATGTGTTATACGATATTAACCCCTTGAGGCCCAGAGCTTTCCTTTGTTATATGAAATCGTCTGCTGTAAGCCTAAAAATTACGAAAAATTAACGGAATATACCAAATTAGCTAGTGGACAAGGATACTAAACAGGTCAAATCTAAAAAGTGTTGCTTATACTCATTAAAATCGTCTAATGGTGGTTATATTAACAACTAGCCGCAAAACCGCCCTCCGGGGACTTTTTGGCTAGCTCCTGCGGAGGGGTATTAGTGGTGGGCCTTTGGCCCACCACCTGTTTTTTGGTGGGCCTTCGGCCCACCAAACACGGACTCTCCAGATAGCCCCTTCTAACTTTCCTGAATCACGGATGTAGAAATGTATGTATTCCCCCCACCCATTCACTCACCCATTACCCATCACCCCCACCCATTCACTCACCCATTACCCATCACCCCCCACCTATTCCCCCACCCATCACCCATCACCCCCCAACCCATCACCCCCCCCCATTCACTCACCCATCACCCCACAACCCATTACCCATCACCCCACCCATTCACTCAAACCCATTACCCATCACCCTACGTCAAGGTTTCCTCAAATTCTCGCAACCCACTTTTTTTCACAATTATCGCTAATAGGCTGCTAAAAAAAAAAGAAAAAAAAAATGATCGGATCATCTCATAATTGGGCTTAAAACCTTTCCCCTGGCCAACCCGGTTCCAAAAAAGTGCCATATGGGGTGATTGCGCCACGGGGGGGGAACCTATACCCGACACCACGCACACCCCACACACAGACAGACACACTTTCGCTTATATTTACCATTACCCATCACCCCCCACCTATTCCCTCACCCATCACCCCCAACCCATCACCCCCCCACCCATTCACTCACCCATCACCCCACACCCATTACCCATCACCCCACCCATTCACTCACCCATTACCCATCACCCTACATCAAGGTTTCCTCAATTCTCGCAACCCACTTTTTTTTTCACAATTATCGCTAATAGGCTGCTAAAAAAAAAAAAAAATAATAAAGATCGGATCATCTCATAATTGGGCTTAAAAACCTTTCCCTGGTCAACCGGTTCCAAAAATGTGCCTATGAGTTGATTGCGCCACGGGGGGCGAAACCTATACCAGACCCCCACACACACACACACCACACACACACAACCACACACACCACACACACCACACACACACACACACACACAAACACACACACACACAGACAGACAGACAGACAGACAGAGAGACACACTTTTGCTTATATTATTATAGATTACCCATCACCCCCATCTATTCCCTCACCTATCACCCATCACCCCCACCCATTCACTCACCCATCACCCCAACCCATTACCCATTACCCCACCCATTCACTCACCCATTACCCATCACCCTACATCACCTACCTACTTTTTTTTTTCACAATTCTCGCTAATAGGCTGCTAAAAAAAAAAGAAAAAAAGAAGTGATCGGATTTATCTCATAAGTGGGCTTATGACCTTCCCCTGGTCAACCTGATTCCAAAAATGTGCCATATGAGGTGTTTTGCGCCACGGGGGGCGGAACCTATACCACACACACCCCACACACAGACAGACACACTTTCGCTTTTATTAATATAAAAGATGGAAATAACGTTCTGGGACTCAAGGGTTAAGGAAAGTGGGGGGGGAGGGGTTTCATAGAAGGGGGGACTATACAAGAATAAAAGAGCCCAAAATAAGAATCAGGTTTTCGCCGTGAACAGTGTTGTTTATCACAAAAGCAGTGCATTTTCAAGCAAATCTTACTGGGCGACATTCTTTGGATGCCAGAAAGGTAAGAAAAGGGCCCAACCTGTTCATATATATTTTTTTTGGATACATCAACTTCACCTTTTTGTATGTTGTGTATAAAAAAGATCCTATGCAGTAATAAGAGTGCACTTCTGGATCT
>JACEEZ010007189.1:31590-37008 GCA_016584305.1 Chionoecetes opilio
TGTGTGTGTGTGTGTGTGTGTGTGTATGTGTGTGTATGTACGAATTCCGCCATTGAGAGTAATTATTCTTAAGACTCACTCGAATTGCGTAATTAGTAGTTAAATATACGAATAACAACAAATAAGATAAATTGTATACAAGAGAAGAGACAATGTGACAAATAAAAATAGATTAACCTGTCATAGGAGAGTCAGATAACAGCATGTACATAGCGTCGAGGAGTGTTTGCGAGGACACACACACACACGCTAAAACCGGCACTCTGTTATCATAGCGTTATGGCATTATTGTCGCCGGAGTGAAATGCCAGAGCCAGGCGACCGAGGGAACAAGGCCTGATGACCCAAACAAAATCGACCTTCCTCTCGTGCACAAACAAAATCGACCTTCCTCTCGTGCACAAACAAAATCGACCTTCCTCTCGTGCACAAACAAAATCGACCTTCCTCTCGTGCACAAACAAAATCGACCTTCCTCCCGTGCACAAACAAAATCGACCTTCTCTTCGTGCACAAACAAATCGACCTTCCTCTCGTGCACAAACAAAATCGACCTTCCTCTCGTGCACAAACAAAATCGACCTTCCTCTCGTGCACAAACAAAATCGACCTTCCTCTCGTGCACAAACAAAATCGACCTTCCTCTCGTGCACAAACAAAATCGCCTTCCTCTCGTGCACAAACAAAATCGCCTTCCTCTCGTGCACAAACAAAATCGACCTTCCTCTCGTGCACAAACAAAATCGACCTTCCTCTCGTGCACAAACAAAATCGGCCTTCCTCTCGTGCACAACAAAATCGAACCTTCCTCTCGTGCACAAACAAAATCGACCTTCCTCTCGTGCACAACAAAATCGCCTTCCTCTCGTGCACAAACAAAACGACTTCCTCTCGGCACAACAAATCGACTTCCTCTCGTGCACAAACAAATCGACCTTCCTCTCGTGCACAACAAAATCGGCCTTCCTCTCGTGCACAAACAAAATCGACCTTCCTCCCGTGCACAAACAAAATCGGCCTTCCTCTCGTGCACAACACAAATCGACCTTCCTCTCGTGCACAAACAAAATCGACCTTCCTCTCGTGCACAAAAAAATCGCCTTCCTCTCGTGCACAACAAAATCGACCTTCCTCCGTGCACAAACAAAATCGGCCTTCCTCTCGTGCACAAACAAAATCGACCTTCCTCTCGTGCACAAACAAAATCGACCTTCCTCGACAATGACAATGGTTGGTTATGGTGGGAGGGTGAGAGGGACATTGGTAGTGGACTTGAGGTGTCACATGGGATGCCGAGGTCTGTGTTAGGTCGTCGTGTGAGGTCTAGTTTAGTGTACCCACCAGCCTCTATTACATCTAACTGCTGCTATCTAAGAGAAGGTCGATTTGTGTGCACAGAGGAGTCGTTTTGTTGTGCACGAGAGGAAGTCGATTTTGTTTGTGCACGAGAGGAAGGTCGATTTTGTTTGTGCACGAGAGGAAGGTCGATTTTGTTTGTGCACAAGAGGAAGGTCGAGTTTTGTTTGTGCACGAGAGGAAGCTCGATTTTGTTTGTGCACGAGAGGAAGGTCGATTTTGTTTGTGCACGAGAGGAAGGTCGATTTTGTTTGTGCACGAGAGAAGGTCGATTTTGTTTGGGTTCATCAGAGCGTAGTGACTAAATCAGATTCCTGGACAATTTGATCATTCCGTCAATCATATAGCTACTCTCCTGACATAGCTGGGGATTTGCCGAAAACATAGTCATCTCTAGTTATCAAGTGGAGGATTAACTTATACGCACTAATACAGCAGCGATTTTTGACACTCACTCTTAAAAATCAATTGGCTAGGACAAGGTAGAAAAGGTGTTTGTAGTGATCAATACTGCTATCCTTTTCCAACCCAAATATACCTTTCGAACCCCAAATATACCCTTTTCGAACCCCAAATTAACCCTTTCTCATCCCTCACGTCTAAAAAGAGGGTAGAGAAAGGGTAGATGAAGGGTATAATCGGCAGCATCAATACCTCCGCCTACATGGTTTAAAAAGGTATGATGGTGCGATATAACCATTCTACCCTTAATATACCCCCCATTTTCTGAGTGTGTACAACTCTGGTGACGCGAGGAGGCCATAGGAACGTGTAGGAGATGCCCATGAGTAGTGTGTAATAAGGCGTTGCTGGATTATCTTATCAATACCAATAATATATTATATATTAAAGTAATACATCAGTAATTTACAACGACAAGTACTCTGTTACCGAGGAGGCCCGGCGTATGACCTCCTTATAGCCTCTTTCCACCTCTCAATGAGGCGCCTTACTCGTGACTGCCCGCCTTACCTCCTTATACTGCATCATTTGTACGAGATAACAGGCCATCATTTGTACGAATAAACAGGCATCATTTTGTAACGAGATAAACAGGCATCATTTTGTAACGAGATAAACAGGCATCATTTTGTAACGAAATCGCGTAATTGCTTTTCACCTTGACTTAATCCCGCATTTTTGTGTGTACATTTATCGCTCAATTTCCCGATATGGAAATTCTTTGCAACTGAAATTGACAGATTTTGGAAGGAAATTGCAGGGTGGCGGAGAGAAGTGTGTCGCGGCTCCCATCTCCCCTGTGAATTACTCGCAAATTGCCGTGACGAGCGTAATAGTGTTGTTCCGGCGCCGGAGTGGTCAGGATTACGGGCAAACTCATGTAACCTGCGAAAAGGTGTTGATGTGAAGCAAGCAACAAGGAGCGTCGGCAAGCACGTCACCTTACCGTAGATAACACTAAAGTCGCCAGGACATGTTTCTTTTTTATTTACAGACGTGTGGTGGCGTTAATACTTACAATTCTACTCCATGATTTCAGGAAAGTTAGAAGGGGCTATTGGAGAGTCTGTGTCATTTTGTGCCTTCATCTGTATAGTATGGATATAAATGAACAATTACAAAAATATAACCTAGTGGCGACGTTAATAACTGACTACACTAAGGTCGCCATCTAGTGTTTATGTTTAGAGTGTCCTCCCGCCGTCGTCGTCGCCCGAAAAAAAAACGAGTAGTGAAATTTGAAACCGTATATACTTGCAGCTACAAAGCATAAAACAACGCTGAAACAGGGTAATTATACAGTCATGATAATTATAAACTACTGTGTATCATCTTCAGTGGCACTATACCAGCAGTAGTGATGCTATCATTCGTAATATTTGCGGCTGGCGACATCACTGCAGGTGGCGACTATAGTTTTATCTACGGTAGCAGACCTATCAATACTTCCTATCCTATCCTATGCTATCATAACCAACCTATCATACAGGATTAGGGGAAACTGTGAAAGGTGTCGGTAGGGAGCAAGCAACAAGCAGCGACGGCAAGCATATTTACCTTATTACCTTACCTTACCTTACCTTACCTTACCTTACCTATCATATACATCCTACCATAACCTATCCTATCTTCTATCTATCTTCTATCTATCTATCTATCTACATCATCTTTCTCTTTCATCTCCTCTTCCCTCTCCTCTTCGTCTAAATCCTCATCTCTTCTACTTTCTCCTTCTCCTCTTCGTCTAAATCCTTCATTCTTCTCTTCCATCTCCTCTTCGTCTAAATCCTTCATCCTTCTCTTCCATCTCCTCTTCGTCTAAATCCTTCATCCTTCTCTTCCATCTCCTCTTCGTCTAAATCCTTCATCCTTCTCTTCCATCTCCTCTTCGTCTAAATCCTTCATCCTTCTCTTTCATCTCCTCTTCGTCTAAATCCTTCATCCTTCTCTTCCATCTCCTCTTCATCTAAATCCTTCATCCTTCTCTTCCATCTCCTCTTCGTCTAAATCCTTCATCCTTCTCTTTCATCTCCTCTTCGTCTAAATCCTTCATCTTCTCTTTCATCTCCTCTTCGTCTAAATCCTTCATCCTTCTCTTCTCTCCTCTTCGTCTAAATCCTTCATCCTTCTCTTCCCTCTCCTCTTCGTCTAAATCCTTCATCCTTCTCTTCCATCTCCTCTTCGTCTAAATCCTTCATCCTTCTCTTCCATCTCCTCTTCGTCTAAATCCTTCATCCTTCTCTTCCATCTCCTCTTCGTCTAAATCCTTCATCCTTCTCTTCCCTCTCCTCTTCGTCTAAATCCTTCATCCTTCTCTCCATCTCCTCTTCGTCTAAATCCTTCATCTTCTCTTCCATCTCCTCTTCGTCTAAATCCTTCATTCTTCTCTTCCATCTCCTCTTCGTCTAAATCCTTCATCCTTCTCTTTTCATCTCTTCTTCATTCTACTCCTTCATTCCTTCCTCTTTCATCTCCTCTTCTTCCTTCTCCTCTCCATCTAAATCCTACATCATCTCCTTCTTCTCTTCCTCTATCTACCCTATCATCTTCATATCCTACTCTTCTATCTATCGCCTCCTCTTCCTTCTCTTGTTCGTCACATCATCATTCTCCTCTTCCTCTCTCTCCTGTTTGTCTATTTCCTCCTTCATCTTTCTCTCCTCCTCTGCCCTCTCCCCTTCCTCTAAATACCGTATCACCTTCCTCTCCTCTCCCTCCTTCCTCTCCTCTCCCTCCTTCCATTGCGAGTCTGGGATCTTTTCTAAGTCAACACCAAGATGAGATTTCCTATTTGGTTATCAGTCTTGCCTGTGAAGACCCGACAGACGGCTTAACCCCTTGAGGCCCAGAACGTAATTTCCATTGTATTTTGGGCACCATTAGACCATTTTTAGTGACTATAAACAATATTTTATAGATATGACCTGTTTAGTATCCTTGTCCACTAGCTAATTTGGTTTATTTAGTTACTTTTTCGTAGTTTTATGGCTAATAACAGACGATTTCATATAGCAAAGGAAAGATCTGGGCGTGATGGGGTTAACTTCTGCCTTGACTTGGAAAACACAGACACCCATTTGCATGTACGAACAAAAAAAGATATGTTTGGTAGAATTGCGGTCTGATAACATTGCCGACTCAAGGCGCTGGTTGAGGAAACAATCTGTGTTCTCTGTCGTCTCTCTCTCTCTCTCTCTCTCTCTCTCTCTCTCCATCTCTCTCGTCTCTCTCTCCTCCTCCTCCTCTCTCTCTCTCTCTCTCTCTCTTCTCTTCTCCTTTTTTCTCTTTTATTTTCAGCAGTTATTAAGCATATCTCTTTCTGTGTGTCTCTCTCTCACTCACTCACTCACTACTCACACTCACTCCTCACTCACTCACTCACACACTCCTCACTCCACTCACTCACTCCACTCCTCACACTCACTCACACACACTCCAGCACTCACTCAACTCCCACACTCACCTCACCACTCACTCACTCACACACATACAACACTCACTCAGACTCACACACTCACACTCACACTCTCTTATGGGGTAGAAATGACGTAATTTATTTTTAAAATACTAATTTTTAAACCTTAATTATTTAAATTAAAT
>JACEEZ010007190.1:7500-20000 GCA_016584305.1 Chionoecetes opilio
TTTTTTTGGGGGGGTTTTTTGGGGGGGTTTTTGGGGGTTTTTTTTTTTGGGGGGTTTTTTTTTTTGGGGGGGGGGAAAGGGGGTTTTTTTTTTTTGGGGGGGGGTTTTTTTTTTGGGGGGGGTGTGGGGGGGGGGGGTTTTGTTTTTTTTGTGTGTGTGTGGGTGTGTGTGTGTTTTTTTTGGGGGGTGGGTTTTTTGGTGTGTGTGTGTGGGGGGGGGGTGTGGGTGTGTGTGTGTGTGGGGGGGTTTTTTTTTAAAAAAAATTTTTTTTTTTTTCCTCCCCCCCCCCCCCCCCCCAAAAGGCTTTTTGGTTGTGTTTCAGGCGTGTGGGTTCGAGTTGCTGGTGTGTGGTGCCGGGGGCGTGACTCCCGCCTCCACGCCCACCACCACCACGCCCCCCCCCCCCTCGCCCCCCAGCCCCCCCCCAGCCCCTGACCCCCGTGGCTGCGCTACCCAAGGCACTCGCTAGAAGGGATATTTTTTTTGGGGAAGTGTTTTTGTTAGATTTTTTGGGTGGGGTTGGGCTTTTATTCACTCTTACCTCACCTGTCATGATGTGTGAGTGTGTCTGTATTTTATGGAAAAAATTTTGGGCAAATTTCTTATTTTTTTCTCACCCAAAAAAAAAAATTAAACCCAGAATTTTGTTTTTGTTGGTCAGGAAAAAAAAAGTTGAGCCTAATTTTTTTTTTTTTTTTGGTCAAGTGAAATAAAAGTCCAGGATAGTTTTTTGTTGTAAGTCGGGTAAAAAAAAAAAAAAAAAAAAAAAAAAGTTCGACATACTTTTTATTTATTGTTGTTGGTGGTCAGGTCAGGTCAAAGAAAAAGTGCAGTTAGTTTTTTTTATTGTTATTATTGGTCAGTTAAAATTTTAAGTCCAATAGTTTTTATTTTGTTTCTTGTTGGTTGGTCAGGTAAAAAAAAAAAAAATTCCCCCCCCCCCCAAAAAAAAAATCCTATTTTTTTTACCTGACGAACAAAAAAGAAAAAAAAAGTTGGTCCGGTAAAAAAAAAAAAAATCCCCCTCACAAAAAAAACCTACTTTTTTTTTTTACCTGACGAACAAAAAAAAAAAAAAATTGGTCAGGTAAAAAAAAAAAAAAAAAAAATCCCTCCCCCCCCCCCAAAAAAAAAAAAAAAAAAAAATAATTTTTTTTTTTACCTGACGAACAAAAAAGAAAAAAAAAGTTGGTCAGGTAAAATAAATCGCTAAAATAAACCCCCAGCCTAACCGTGCCTTAACGTGTCCCCAGGGCGAGCTTGAGGGATCCGTGTTGTACCAGAGCCTTGAGGAGAACGCGCGGCAGTACTTTGAGAGCCACGTGTTGCCGGGTCAGGGCAGCCAGGACGGTGATGACCTGACCCTGGGCGCCATGGTGGTCAAGCTGCTGGCCAAGGTCAACGTGGACCATGAGTTCTACAAGGAGAGGTCAACACGCTTGGTACCTGCCGATGGTAAGGATGATTTGACCTCACTGATTTGACCTCACTAATTTGACCTCACTAATTTGACCTCACTAATTTGACCTCTGGTTTGTTTTCTTATGTTCTTAATCAGCACTTAACTCTAACATAATAATTAGATTGACCAGAAATATTGGCACCTTAGAATAGAAATCCACTCTTAATGTGCCAATTTTTTTCAGATAAGTTTAATTATGAGTTAAATTCTGATGATGAATGTAAGGACAGAAAACTTGTAGCCATGTGAACAGCCTGAGAGTAGCTCGTTGTAATGTTATGTGTCTGGTTGTTGTCTGGTTGGTGTAGGAGGGTGGGGTGTTGTGTTGGCATGGCTAAGGGTAGGCCCCCTCTCCCCTACTCCCCCCCCAGCCCTCCTCCCCCACTCCTTTTCTCCTCCTCTCTCTCTCTCTCGTCCTCCCTCCTCTCCCTCTCTCCTCTCTCCCTCTCTCCCTCCCGTCCCCCCCCTCCCCCGCCCATCCCCCCCTCTCCTCTCTCCCCCCCCCGCCCCCCCCTTCCTCTCCCTAGGACCCCCCCCCACCCTCCCCCCACGCGACTGCACCAACCCCCATCCCCAGCCCCCCCCCCCCCCCCCCCCCCCCGAGGCCGCCCCTGCTACCTCCTGGCCCCCCCCCCCCCCCCGCCATCCGGGCCCCCCAAACCCACCAAACTCCCCACCCCACTCGCTACAGGATTAGCAAACTCAGGGCATTACCTCCCGCTCTACCCTCTTCATACATTACCTGTCAGTATACACATCCAAATGTTACTTATAGCATTTTTCATTCTAACAGTATAGGCCTGAGAGTGGTCAGTGTTATAACCCGTGATTGGCAGTCAGTGGGTTTGCGTGTGGCCGTGCCCTGGTGTTGGTCTGCTCGGATAGGTGTTGGTGCCTTGGCCCTGTTTGTTGTTCTCCTGCCTGGGTCCTGCTGTACTTTGTCTGTACCTTGTCCTCGTCCTCCCCCGTCCAGCCGACAGCATCCCTCCTGGTTTCCATCATCGGGGGTAGCGTCAGCCTGGCAACGGAATGACCTCAGTAGACCAGAGAGACTCCTCCGGAACCGCCAACACTCGGGCCACAGCCCGAGCCTGCCACACTGCAGGCCACCACACTGCAGGCCGCCACACTGCAGGCCGCCCACTGCCTTCACCCATCACCAGGCTGCTTATACGGACACACTCTATAAGCCTTTCATTAGACCATTTATAGAATTCCTGCTGCAGAGAATATTTCACTCACATTATCCATCAAATGTTCACTTTTATAGCATTTTTAATTACTTATCCAACAGTATATATCACATGCAAAATATCACATGACATAATCCAACCTGTTATGATTGAGAAAACTATATCAAACTTACGTGAAGGTTTGCGAAGGCTGCCGTTGTATCTACCTGTGTGTTAGCCTCAAGCCTTACAGGAACTACCACGTGTAGGTCTCACAGCCTCTTGTAGCTTCCTTATGTTCTTCGTAACCTCCTCCTCCTTCCGCACACATCAATCACAGCCTCTTTTAGCTTCCTTATTTTTTCTTTCGTAATCCTCCTCCGCACACATCAATCACACCTCTTGTAGCTTTCCTTTTGTTTTTACGTAAACCCCCCTCCTTCCGCACCATATCACAGCCTCTTGTAGCTTCCTTATGTTCTTACGTAACCTCCTCCTCCTTCCGCACACATCAATCACAGCCTCTTGTAGCTTCCTTATGTTCTTACGTAACCTCCTCCTCCTTCCGCACACATCAATCATAGCCTCTTGTAGCTTCCTTATGTTCCTATGTAACCACCTCCTTCCGCACACATCAATCACAGCCTCTTGTAGCTTCCTTATGTTCTTACGTAACCTCCTCCTTCCGCACACATCAATCACAGCCTCTTGTAGCTTCCTTATGTTCTTACGTAACCTCCTCCTCCTCCTTCCGCACACATCAATCACAGCCTCTTGTAGCTTCCTTATGTTCTTACGTAACCTCCTCCTCCTACCGCACACATCAATCACAGCCTCTTGTAGCTTCCTTATGTTCTTACATAACCTCCTCCTTCCGCACACATCAATCACACCCTCTTGTAGCTTCCTTATGTTCTTACGTAACCTCCTCCTCCCGCACACATCAATCACAGCCTCTTGTAGCTTCCTTATGTTCTTACGTAACCACCTCCTTCCGCACACAGACGACGCCTGGCTGCACATCACCCCGGACGCGCTCGATGAGATGCTGGAGACCAAGTACGGCAAGGACAAGGTGCCACGCGGAGCCTCGGAGACGGAGATGATGCAGTCGCTCTCCGCCTTCCTGGGTCACATGGGCAACGTGGAGGGAGCGGAGGTACCCAACAGGAAGATCTCCACCCTCTCCAACCCCAAGCGGAAGGGCAGCCAGGGCGGAAGGAAGCTCTCCACCTCGCTCCTCGGCCAGCACCACTTGAGGAAGGTCTCCGCTCAGTCCACGGCCTCCGATTGCTCTGACATGTCCTCCTTCTCCAACAAGATAGAATTCAATGCCGAGGCTTTCAGTGATGCCATGGCTAACATACTGGGTGAGTACACGTGTCTATGAATCTCCCCTAGTCCCACAGTGTGTTTATATACTACTGTATGTTTATGTAGTCACTCCACACAGCACAACCCACCAACAAATGTCTCTCTCTCTGTCTCTCTCTCTCTCCTCTCTCAACAACAAACCTCTCTCTCTGTCCAAAAAGCCTCTCTCCTACTTTTTATCTGTCTCTCTCTCTCTCTCTCTCTCTGTCCAAAAAGCCTCTCTCCTACTTTTTATCTGTCTGTCTCTCCTCTCTCTCTCTCTCTCTCTGTCCAAAAAGCCTCTCCTACTTTTTATCTGTCTCTCTCTCTCCCTCCTCCGCCAAAAAGCCTTCTTCTCCTACTTTTATCTTTCTCTCTCTCTCTCTCTCTTTTTCAAAAAGCCTTCCACACTGCCCTCCTCATCCTACAAACCTCTCTCCTACTTTCTTCTGTTCTCTCTCGTCCAACAAGCCTCCTACACATGCCCTCCCTACAATCTCTCTCTCTCTCTCTCTCTCTCTCTCTCTCTCTCTCTCTCTCTCTCTCTCTCCACACACCTCACTCGCCTCCCTACTCTCTCTCTCTCTCTCTCTAACCCCCACCTGCCCTCCACAGAGTCCGGCGTGCCCGAGGACGACTACTGGTGTAACTCCGAGGACGACTCCTCCGGCATGAGCAGCTATGACGGGGAGGATGGCCAGGACGTCAGCCTTAGCCGCAAGTCCTCCAACACCTCGCAGCAGTCCTCCTCCTCCACCTCCTCCTCCAAGGGCACGCAGATGAGGCAGTACGTGAGGCAGATGGCGGAGGAGCTTTCGTCCACCACCGTTGCCGATACACTCGCACCCGCCGGATCGGAGGATGAGTTTGATGATGTGGAGGATTTCTGTCCCGTCAAGGTGGATCTCCGGGCGGTTCAGGATCTGGTCAAGACTTATACGGCCCAGAATGGTCTGCCTGGCCCTGCGTCCTCTCTCCTCTCCTCGGTGGGCATGAAGCCAAAGAACACGTAGATCAAGGACTCGCACCCTCGTTTACAGGATTTTATTATTATTATTATTATTATTATTATTATATTTTTTTTGGTCTTTGTTTTATTTATACTTTAAAAGGATGCCAGGACAAAAAAGATGTACTCAAACAAAAAGCCTTCCTCTCATGTGCACCTGGGAAAAAAAATAGGTCGTCTCTCTTAGATAAAATTTAAAGTCACTGGAAATTGTTGAGCCTGGGAGAAATGTGTCGGCTGTCGCATGTTTACATAAATAAAGCTCTGAAAAAAATGGGTTATCCTCATGGGTAAATATCAAAAGGGTCATCTGTCATAGGTAAATATCAAGTCACCGAAAAAATGGGTCATCTCACATGGGTATGTATCAAAAGTCACTCGAAAATGTTGAACCTGGGAGAAACTTGTCATCCCTCAAATATGTTAACCTGAGAAAGTCACTCATTATGCCCTCAAGACTTAGCCTTCATGATACCTAACCTTCCTACACATAATAGACATGTGGTGGTCAATACCTTCTTACTACATAGAGATTGGTTATTTATCTATATATTCCTCCGATATATAAAAATGGAAGACTTTCAGAGCGTATTTGTATTAATTATAACCCTCTGCTGTTATAGCCTCCACTCCTCCCTTACCCTCAGTGACCCTCCACCCCTCAGTGACCCTCAGTGACCCTCCACCCCTCTGACCCTCAGTGACCCTCCACTCCTCCCTTACCCTCAGTGACCCTCCACTCCTCTCTTACCCTCAAGTGACCCTCAGCCCTCATCTCCCTTACCCCAGTAGACCCACTTCCCCCTTCGCTCATGACCCACACCAGGACCATCTCCCCACCCTCAGGACCCTCCGCCTTAAAAGAACTGGGATGAAAAGATTTCCAACCCCTAAATAGAAATGGGCAATACACCAAAAACCAATTCTATCTAGCCATCCATACAAAAATCTATGATGCATTTCAATATTTCCATTTGCCAACCATTATGAATTGGAAATGTAACTTTTGAACTGGATATTTAAATCGAAAATTATACCACAAAAAAAGATAGCTTCAATCACCGCGCTGTTGACATTATTTCTGATTTCCCTTCCTTCCCCTTCACAAAAAAACTATAAAAATGGGTCCGTTAAATTCCAGAGATATTTTGAAACTTCTCTGGAATTGAAAGAAAGGAATCTGGAATGAAACTTGGAAAAATGGGTATGGAAAAATTGGAAAATGAAACTGAAAAATGGGTATGTTGGAAAATGAAACTTGGAAAAATGGGTATGTAGAAAATGAAAATGGGTGTGGAAAATGAAACTGAAAAATGGGTATGTAGAAAAAAACTTGGAAAAATGGGTATGTTGAAAAATGAAACTTGGAAAAATGGGTATGTGGAAAATGAAACTTGGAAAAATGGGTATGTGGAAAATGAAACTTGGAAAAATGGGTATGTGGAAAATGAAACTTGGAAAAATGTAAAAAATGAAACTTGGAAAAATGGGTATGTAGAAAATGAAACTCGGAAAAATGGGTATGTTGGAAAATGAAACTTGGAAAAATGGGTGTGGAAAAATGAAACTTGGAAAAATGGGTGTGTGGAATGTGACTTAGGTGTGCTGGGTGACTTAAAGTGACTTAAGAGAAAAGCGTTAAAACAAGTGCTGCTAATCATTACTACTCCGTAAACATCCAACACAAATGACCGTCAGCCTCAAAAAATCAAACTTGGGATGCCGTGACTTATAAGTTGCATTAGGTGTGACTTAGGAGTGACTTACATATGAAGAGGGAGTGTGTTCTGTTCCTCTAAGTCATAATTGTTCTGTCATATATGTTTTGTTCTGTCATAAATGTTCTGTCGTTTTGTATGTTCAGTCTTACATAGAGAATTTGTGGGTAATATTTTGTATCTTTTTATCATATCTTAGGTTAAGTGGTGTGTGTGTGTGTGTGTGTGTGTGTGTGTGTGTGTGTGTGTGGTGTGTGTGTGTGTGATTGTGTGTGTGTGATTGTGTGATTGTGTGTGTGTGTGTGTCGTGCGTGTGTGTGTGTGGCTTAGAGATAGAGAAAAAACTACTGATGATAAAGTTTAAGACGAGAAATCAACAAGCAAGTCATTTCTAGTACAAGGAAGAGAGAGAGAGAGAGAGAGAGAGAGAGAGAGAGAGAGAGAGAGAGAG
This sequence comes from Chionoecetes opilio, assembly GCA_016584305.1. Lineage (NCBI taxonomy): Eukaryota > Metazoa > Arthropoda > Malacostraca > Decapoda > Majidae > Chionoecetes > Chionoecetes opilio. Next base: position 14,666 of record JACEEZ010007190.1, read on the forward strand.
AGAGATGAAGGGAGACAAGTAAACAAAAGAGAGATATGAAAATAGCGATAAAAGGATGACGAAAGAACTTTTAGGCAAGAGAGAAATAAGAAGCAAAGTAGGAAGAGAGAGATAGAAATAAGATGACGGGAGACAAGAGTAAAATAAATGAAAGAAGAACATGCGATAAAAGCGAGGCGAGAGAGAAATAAGAGGCCGGGGGGGGGGGGGAGCCACTTCCTAGGGTATTAGTGTTAATCACAACACAATGACGCAACACTGTAGTCCACTGTGGCATTATTAGCTAAGTAAGACCCTTTGTTTACCTTTGCTTAGTGAGTTCCCTACCTAGCTTAGCGTCCTGTACATTTAGTAGACTTAGATGTAGTTTCTAAGGTATCGAGGGAGGGAGGTTATAAATGAGAGAGAGGAGTTAGAGAGAATGAGAGAGAGAGAGTGTCAGAGAGGAATGAGAGAGGAGTCAGAGAGAATGAGAGTTCAGAGAATGAGAGAGGAGTCAGAGAGAAAGAGAGTGATCATGAGAGAGAAGAGTCAGAGAATGAGAGAGGAGAGTCAGAGAATGAGAGGAGAGAACAGTCAGTCAGAGAATGAGAGAGTCAGAGAGAATGAGAGAGAGGAGTCAGAGAATGAGAGAGAGGAGTTAGAGAGAATGAGAGAGAGGAGTTAGAGAGAATGAGAGAGAGGAGAATGAGAGAATGAGAGAGAAGAGTCAGAGAATGAGAGAGAGAAGAGAGAGAGAGAAGAATCAGAATGAGAGAGGAGTTAGAGAGAATGAGAGAGAGGAGTCAGAGAGAGAGAGTGAGGTCACCCTAGCATGATGACCTTAGCATGCTGGATGACTAAGACGGTGACTCAAGTGTTGGATGATGTCTTGATGGACTGAGGTGATGAGTGAGTAGTCGGTTCATATTTTCTTCAGTGACTTGTACTGGAAACTTAAAATGAGTGACTTAGTGACTTACCGAGCAGTGAGGTGATGAGACACTGACTTAGCAGAGTGTTGTTAAGTCGTAAGTGGATTGATGGTTGCAGTGATGTCACCCGGGGAAGATAGTTTATTGGTTATTGGATGTTGCAATAGATTTTTGAGAGAGAGAGAGAAGTGAGACAGAAAGATAGTAGACAGGCAGAAAGACAGAGATAGACAGACACACACACAGAGAGAGAGACACACAGAGACAGAGAGAGACAGACAGACACACGCACACACACACACACACACACAGAGACAGACAGACACACACACACACACACACAGAGAGAGAACAGATACACACAGAGAGAGACAGACAGACACACAGAGAGAGAGAGAGAGAGACAGACAGACACACACAGAGAGAGAGAGAGAGAGAGAGACAGATAGACACAGAGAGAGAGAGACAGACAGACACACAGAGAGAGAGAGAGAGAGACAGACAGACACACAGAGAGAGAGAGAGAGAGAGAGAGAGACAGACACAGAGAGAGAGAGTGTGTGTGTGTGTGTGTGTGTGTGTGTGTGTGTGTGTGTACCCCCTCACAAAGACAGTCTCAGCACCTTCAGTATTATCTTTGTGTGTGTAATTCGTCTTCATGACAACGCACTTGTTTTGTTTTGTTTTGTTTGTTTACGTTGAAGCCCTGGCCTTAATTTATTGTTTTGTGCACAGATACTCACTTCAATGGGGCGTATTTGAGTAATTATTGTCTTTGTGTGTGTTAATTTACTAAGATAGATAAATAATAACTGAAATTTAGCATATATGAGTAACTTTTTAGATTTTTTTTTTTTGTAAATTTACTAAGATAGGCCGAGAATCACTGAAATTTTGTATATTTGAGTTACTTTTTGTCAGATTTTTGTTTTGAATTTACTAAGATAGACAAATAATCACTGAAATTTACCATATTTGAGTAACTTGTTTGTCTTTTTGTGTGTCAATTTACTGATAGACAAATAATCACTAAAATTTACCATATTTGAGTTACTTTTTGTCAGATTTTTGTTTTAATTTACTAAGATAGACAAATAATCACTAAAATTTACCATATTTGAGTAACTTAGAATTTTTTTGTGTCAATTTACTAAGATAGAGGAATCACGTAAATTTACCATATTTGAGTAACTTTTGTCTGTGTGTGTGAATTGCCTCGCTGCCCGGAGACTAATGGACAATGTAGCACACACTCTTAGAAAAAAAGGGTAGGAAAAGGGTAGAAAAAGGGTGTTTGTAGTGATGAAATACTGCTACCCTTTTTCTACCCTAACAAATATACCCTTTTGTAACCCTAAATATACCCTTTTCCGACCCCAAATATACCCTTTCTCATCCCTCTCGTCTAAAAAGGGTAGATAAAGGGTAGATGAAGGGTATAATCAGCAGCATCTACCCTCCAGCCTGGACATAGGGTATAAAAAGGGTAGTGATGGTGCGATGTAACAATCCTACCCTTAATATACCCCCCATTTCTGAGTGTGTACCTTTCCTCCCTCCTTCCGTAAAAATAGAAGTACATTTTATTTGCTATGAAGAGATGCTATAGACATATAATCCTACTAAACTAAACTGACGAACTAAACTGGTCATATCTATAAAATATTGCTTATATTCGCGAAAATCGTCTAATGGTCCACAAACTACGTATTACAGATTTTACATTTTTTTACGCCAAGTAGTGAATCTATTTTCAAAATACTCTTACGGCAATTAGCGAGTCACGTATTGTCTTTTACGACGTTTTTTACATCGCTTCGTACGTTTAAGGATCCACGGTATGTGTTCCGCATATATTATACTGTCGTAGCCTTGTTTAATTGTAAGGTTTTGCATCATTTTTTACGACACATTGGTGGCTTCATTATTACTCGTTCCTCGGTGATTGTCATGATACTGTGTGTGTGTGTGTGTGTGTGTGTGTGTGTGTGTGTGTGTGTGTGTGTGTGTGTGTGTGTGTGTGTCAGGTGGGTAGAAGTTAAGGTTTCATCTTATGATAGCAGAGGAACACTGTACATATCTTACTCAACTATAGGCTAATCAAAGATGTCAGTCATATCGATCATGGATATTCTAGCTTTTATGATATTAAGAGAGAGAGAGAGAGAGAGAGAGAGAGAGAGAGAGAGTGTATCAAACTACGTATATCTTATAATGCTTAATCTTTTTTAATATTTCTTGTGGCAATAAAGGTACATGTGTATAAATCATTTGTTTGCTTCGTCTCCAAAATAACGCTTAAGAAAAGTGGTGGTGGTGGGAGACAGTGACGTCACACATGTTCCATTAACCCTTCACGCCCAGATCTTTCCTTTGTTATATAAAATTGTCTGTTGTTAGCTATAAAATTACGAAAAGTAATTGAATATACCAAATTAGCTAGTGGACAAGGATACTAAACAGGTCATAGCTATAAAATGTTGCTTATGTTCATTAAAATTGTCAAATGATGGTCAAATTAACAATGGAAAATACGTTCTGAGCCTCAATGTGTTAAGACAAACGCCTGGTGTAAAGTAGAATATGAAGGAATGCTAAGTGACACCAGGGAGTGCCTAGAAAGAATCATTAACACAAGTAGCGACATGGTGGTGATGGGTGACTTAAGGCTGATTCACACTGGCGTTTTTTCGGCATTTTTATAGGACGAGAAGTGTGTGAATTTTGTTGAAAACCTATTGCGATCATGACACCAGCCCCAGACCCAGACCCCTTCTCGTCAGATAAAAATGCCGAAAAAACGCCAGTGTGAATCAGCCTTTAGTGCAGGGAAGTGTGCTGGGAGGCTTGGTACACAGGTGGGGAGGCTTGGTACACAGGTGGGGAGGGAAACAAAAGGCTGCCTAGGGTTATGGGAAACGTCATGACACAATGGATTAACCCTTCACGCCCAAACCTTTCCTTGGCTATATAAAAATTAAAATATTATATAAATAAATATAAATATTAAATAAAAATGTTGTTAGCCATAAAATAACGAAAAGTAACTTAATATACCAAATTAACTAGTGGACAAGAATACTAAACAGGTCATATCTATAAAATATTGCTTATATTCGCGAAAATCTTCTAATGGTACACAAATTACAATGATAATTACGTTCTGGGCCTCAAGGGGTTAAGGAAAATACAAGATATAGAGGGACTGAAGAACCATCAAGACTGGCACCTGGGGCCCCGAATTATCATGGGGGGGGGGGGGGGGGGCACGTGCCCCTCCGTAGCTACGCCACTGGCTATAGCTGATCTGACGATGAGGTAACGTTACATATAAGATAACGAGGCAACAGCCATTACTTTGCAGGGAGGACTAAACAACCTCAAATCACACCTACCTAAGCTCTTACCTACCCCCTCCCTCCCTCCCTCCCCCACTCAACGCAGCGCCGGCAGGACGTTTTGACAAGGGTGGCCAAGGTTGGACACAGATCTAGTATGGGGTGGCCATGGCATATCCATTGAAAAGACATGGTTGAATTTTCATTAGACCTCTCATCACTGAAATGGGGGGGCCAATGGGAGTTCAGGGGTGGCCGTGGCCCCTAGATCCGCCACTGCCCACTCATTCCTCTCACTCTCTCTCTTTCTCTCTATTTACCTTACGCTGCAGAAATATGAAGAAAAACAACAAAACGAAGCGTTGTTTGGCCCAAAACCCTGTTGCTCCTCCCAGCTGCCTGCACACACGTCCTGCCTCCTAGCTAGCTCGCCCTCGACTGCCGCTCGTTCCAGATGACTCAAGGAACTCAACACTGCTTCGAAACTCTAAACCTTACCTCCATTTCCTTCCCACGCCCTGACCTATTGACCTTTAACCAGTAATTCTTGACCTGTAACGTTACCTAAGTCTTAAATGTTATTAAATGTGAGTTAGTTATAGTGTTGGAATAGTTTTGTAGTATTTTTTTCTAAGCTTATATTGATAGGGTTCGCTAGTGCTTCGAACTCGTGAACAGCGTCGCAGAGGATTGTGGGTAGGATATGTTTTTTTTTTCTTGCTACGTAGTTTGTGAGTTGTTAAATGACTGGATTGCTTTGTTAGCAGTGGGGTAGCTAGGTATCTATCAATGGGGGGCACCTGGGGGGGGGGGGGGCACTAGACAAGTGGAGCTCAGGGGCCACTTTGATGCCACATAGAAGGATATAATATTCTAAGATCATTAGAGAATTATACAGAATACGGCAGCCATGGCCAGTGGGGGGGCAATGGATTCTGATAAGGGGTCACGTGTCCCCCCCCTATAGCTACGCCTCTGCGAGCATACTTTTCTTGTATGTTACAACTAGATGAATGCACACACACATAGAGGGAAAAAGAAGAGGCTGGATATTTGAGGGGGCACAATAAACATTAACCCCTT
>JACEEZ010007191.1:0-2500 GCA_016584305.1 Chionoecetes opilio
GCACCTTTAACGAAGTCAGAGGAGGGCTGTAGCAAAGTTGAGGGGGGGAAAAGCAGCTGGTGTATGTAATATCAGTGCGGAGCTCCTCAAAGTTGGGGGTGAGGCCATGATCCACGGGTTGCATGCTGTCCTGACTCCCATGTGGCAATCAGGTACCATTCCTCCTGACTGAAAAAGGGTGCTGGTCGTCCCTATCGGGAAAAGGGGAAAGGGGGACTGTCAGGACTGCAACAATTACCGCGGTATTACACTGCTCAGGTTGCTAGGTAAGGTGTTTTGCCCATCTATGCTGACACGGATCCGCAGCCATCTGCTGCAGCATCAGGGGACCTCAGCAGTCTGGGTCCACGCCTGGTAAGTCAACAACGGACCGTATCCTAGCGCTTCGTGCCCCTGGTGAAACGCTGAGTGAGTTTCGACAGGGGATGCTTGCAGCCTATGTTGATTCAAGAAGCATTTTGACTCAGTGCATCGTGAGTCACTCGGGGATCTTCTACGACTCCGAGGAATTCCTGCAAGGAATATTGGTTTGATGACGGGTCTGTCTCTAGGACGGAGAGTGCTGTGAAGGTTCGGTGTATCCAGCTTTTATCCTGTGAATACAGAAGTGAGGCAAGGGGTGCGTCCTTGCCCCATCACTTTTCAACACTTTTATGGACTGGGGATTGGACAAAAGTTGTAGACAAAATGATTGTGGAGCATCCTCGGCAACACCAAGATCTTATTTTTGCCGATGTTTGCAGTAATCTGACACTCCTTGCCGGTGAGCAAAATCTGACACTCCTTGCCGATGAGCAGTAATCTGACCATAAAAAACACTCCTCCGTAGGGCGTTTTCATTATCGTCAACTTATGCCTCCTTTCACAACGAAAAAAATGCTTTTAAAGAGCTATTTTGTAAACAATGGGAACAGTGACCACTTATATAATAGACTTGTAAGTCAATTCCTTAACAACTAAATCACCCCAAAACAACCGGTGCCAAGGTTTAACAAGGAGGTGTTTTTTCTGAGTTTTGCCATTCTTAGGTGATGTCTCGACGCAGATAAAAGACTCGCTACTTAAGCAATTTACTAAATTTTACCCACATAAATTGATTAAAAATTTGTTTTATCAACTCTTTTAAAAATTGGCTCATTTTTTTCATTTAAAGACCGCGTGCCGACTGAAATACACTCATCTTCATTTTATCAATTTTCTTGCCCAGTGCCAGGGAGAGTATATTGGGAGCACCATTCAGGCTCTCAAGGTTGGAACAAATGGAACACGTAGGTAAGTAGAGCAGGACAGGTCGTCAACTGAGGTCGCATCCTCACTCAGCCGTAAGGGACCACTGTATTTTCATGTAGATTACCCAATCTTATGGCCACTTTAGAATTAAATAGATACCTGTCCAAATGCAAGCCTAGGAATTCTTGAATTCCTTCACATTAAAAAAGAAATCCAAATACTTAATAATACATTATCAGCAGCACCTCTGTATATGATTTTTTTCTTCTTTTTTCGCCACTAATATATTACCTATATTAAACAAATTTTACCTATTCCTGCTTTTCATTTTGTAACTTTCTTATTTTGTTTTAGATTACTGAAGATGACACTCAGCTGTTTGAAATGTTTAATAAATAACGATGCTGATAGTATCAAAAATAGCTATACTTTATTAATGAAAGTAAGGTGTCCCACGAACACCCCTCTGCCTGATGCAGTAATCTTTGAGTCGCTGGAAGTTTTGGTGATGGCTCCCCGAGGTGCTGCACGAGAAGGCAAAGCCTTTGGGACTTGAAGTCTTCTGGCTCAAGACCAAGATTAAGTGTTAGGAGGCTTATTGGATGAAACAGTACTCATGTGTGCGACGAGGACATTGAGATCTTGGAAAGTTTTACATACCTTGGTAGCGAAATCCAGAATATGGCGGGTCACTCAAGAAGTCTTACGGCGGATTGGCATAGCCCACGGTGGGGATATCGACTCGCTCAACACGAGTATTTGACGTTGTCGGTACCTGTGCAGTAGGAAAAAAAAATCCGGATCTTTAAATCGCTTGTGATCCCTGTCTTACTCTATGGATGTGAGACATGGACACTAAATAGTGATTTAAAGAAGGAATCGACCCTATGCTAATAAATGTCTTCGCAGAAGCATGGGGTATCACTGGGATGATTACGTGTCAAATCAGCGATTGCACCGTGAGACTGAATCGAGGCCATTACCTGCATAGTCCATCAGCGCCAACTTCGGTTAAAATGGGCATGTGGCACGTTACCCTGAAACCGATATTTCCCACTGGTTGTATCTGTAAGAGACATCCGGCGTGGAGGAGGCAAAGGGGCGCCCACAAGGCTCGAGCGGGGGCAAGTTGAGTTTCCTGTCAAGAGTTGCTTTATCTACCTATCTATCTATCTATTATTTATCTATCTATATATACATCTCCTCTCCTCCTCTCTCTCTCTCTCTCTCTCTCTCTCTCTCTCTCTTCTCTCTCTCTCCCCCTTCTCTC
>JACEEZ010007191.1:5000-47500 GCA_016584305.1 Chionoecetes opilio
GTCATGTATGATCCCACGTATACCAAAATTTGTTTCAATTTTTGGTAGAAAGATATCATGTTCCACTGTATCAAAGCTTTAGTAAAGTCTATATAAAATAGTGAGCATTGTATGTTGAGCATCTAAGGCAGAGTAGATGTTATCGGTGAAGACGGTCAAAGCACTAAGGTACTTAAGCCTTGTCGAAAACCAAATTGTTCTTTGTTGATAATAGATTTTTTGGTTAAGAAATTTAATAGATTTTTTTCATTAATTCTCGAATATTTTTGAGAGGTGTTTTAGCAGTGTGATATTGGTCTGTAATTGGCAATGTTGTCTTTTGGGACCTTTTTTATATTAGGTATTTCGGTTGCCTGTTTTTAAACATTGAGGAAAAATTCCTTTTCGATGGACTGGTTGAACAAGATTGATAATGGAACAGCTATTTGTTCTTTATTAGCTTTTTTGGAGAGAGACAGAAAATTTTATGGGTATTACACTTTTTGTTTTTTAATGAGTTTATTACAGCTGCAACGTCTTGTGGTAGTATTGGAGGAACAATCATTGATGTTGGATAATTACCTCTCAGAAAGTCAAGGGGGGTTAATATCGGAAGGTGGGATGTTGTTATCTAAATTGGAAGCAATATCTGTATAAAACTTATTTAAGGCCTCTGCAATATCAGATTGGCATCTCATTACTTTATTATTCTTTTTATGTAACTGAGATAAGTTTTTTTATAGTATTTTCAGCTGATTTATGGTTTTTCCCTATTTGCGTGTATCATTTTTAAAGTTTGTAAATATCGACATATAGTATGAAATTTTATGATTTTTTATAATCCTATTTAGGACATTGCAGTATTTTTATAATAACTTTTAGAGACAACACCTATTTTATAGTCCTTAAATAGTTATTTTTGGTCTTGACCGATTTAATTACAGCTGACGTTATCCAAGGGTTATGTAGCCGATTTTCAGAAATATATTTGTTTTTATTGGGGAAACATTCATTGTATAAATTACTCAGTTTTTTCTAGAAATGTATTTAAAATTGAAATTTATTATCTTGTGAAGATAAGAGATTGTTCCATAATATGGTGTGAAGTTTTGAGAGAAAAGCTCCTTATTATTAGGAGTTACATTTCTGAATTCTATTTTATTGAGCTTTAATTTTTTTTGGGGGAAGGGAAATATTTAAGAAAATAGGGAGATGGTCCGAAATGGGAAAGTGTACAATACCTGTGGTAAACTTTCCACAAAAATTAGTGTATATATGGTCTAGGAGAGAAGGGTCACCCAAATTTAAACTATCTGGAAATCTAGTGGGTCTGGAGATGTGAGGAACAAAATTTAAAGTTTGAATGTTTGCTAGAAAGTTATTTGTTGGTGTATGGGTTTTATGCTCAAGTAAGTTTATATTAAAGTCTCCTATGAGTATTATTTTATTCTGTTTGCTTTGTCTTGTAATGCTGTATTTATGACATTCGTGAATTTGTCTACTGCAATATGTTTTCTATTGGTCTATATATTGCACAAATAAAAACTGATAGATTCAGTAAAAAATTATAATAGTAAGTAATTTAATGTCATTATTGATAAATGTTAAATCATATTGTTGTTTGATTTTAAAATTGTCAAGAAACTAGATAGAAACACCTCCTTGAGCCCTAGTGTTCCTGACAAGATGATAGGAGTGATACCCAGGGAAATTCATGAAGATGTTGTTATTATCAGTCAGCCAAGTTCGTGACGCTATGATATCTGGAGATGAATTGAGGCATTTTTGGAATGATTGGAATTATCAGTATTTTTAGTTAATGATCTTGAGTTTATATGAAAAATGTTAGTTTTAGTAGAATCCTGGTCAAATGGATCATTTTACTCTGTGTTACATCAGGGGTGATGATAAATATAGTTACAATAATTTTGTTGGGTGAACACACCCCTATTGAACATGTGTAGCCTACTCTACTGGATTATGTTGGCTTTGGGTATACAAATGGATTGTATGATGTTCTTTCAAACTTACACTTACCTATGCATGTCCCCACAAACTAAGGTTATTGGATGTTTATGTGGCCTAAAATCCCATGTCACTTACATATTTGTATAATCATCATGATTGTAATCTTTTTGTTTCCATTATGATATGGATTTTATTTATTGTTTATGATACATTTTCGGATGAGGACATAGGTAGGCTACTCGACTCATAAATGCAAATAGTGTGACTATGTCACTGCCACAAAAAAGTGGAGACACACCACTTTTAACATTATTTGGCCATCAGATGGATTGTGTTATTTTCTCCCTACTATACGACGTTAAAAAAATATATATATATAGTTCGCATTGTCATCAAGCTATATCAACTTTGCCTTGAAGATATAAGGTGATCAGTGTTATATAGGAAGTGGGAGCCTTGCTTTTTCTTAAACCCACATCAAACACCAATTACCAACAACCTTTCTAGGTAGACAGACAAACATTGTTGGGATAAATAATTATGCATATCTATAACAAAGTTGATGCGGGACGACTTGTTTGGTGGTTGGAAGATATGCATACATCATCCATACGATTGACTCAAATAGCCAGTCATTTTGAGATATGTCCACAGAGTGGCACAGACTTCATACATGTATTCAGTATAAGGATCATGATGAGTTTTCTAGAAATGTAGAATATTTAGCTCATTGTAATTAAGATGGAGGGCTTGCAATCACGAATAATACCACCTAAAACAATGCAATATAAACATCTATTGTCATGTTAGCATATACAAATCAAATGAATATAATATTCACGCATAATGAGAATACAATACATGTAAAAACATCCATATATTCAAAATAAATATAGACACAAATATTCCTACGTCTGGCAGAGAATCACGTGGTTCGCGCGGGTGTTTACAGAGCCTAAGATATAAATACCTAATAATTACCTTTTCTAATAATTTCCCTTGAACTTAAGTATTGCCAAGGCTTGTGTGAGCGCCTTGTGGTGATTGCGGGGGTGTTGGAGGTGGCGTCACGCCGCTGAGGACGGAGGAGGATGTGAGAAGGGAAGCATCGACGGCGTCACTACAGTTTGGGGCCTAGGCAAGATGGCGACCCTTGGCCCTATGGCGGTAAGGGGCTTCCTGGCGGGCTGTGACATCCTCCTCACCTTACAGACAGATTTTTGATGTTGGGGTTAATTAGGGTGATGAGATGAGGTGTTTGGTTTAGCTGGGGATTCAGGCATTGGGGGTTGGGGTGGCGAGGGTGTATGTAGCTGCCACCACCAAAGCTCCACCCTCGCCCCTCCAGGCATTGTACGGGATGTGGTGTTGATTGTTTAATGCCAGGTGGTGTCAGGGCAGCTATTGGGAAAATTTACGGTATCCTGCGATTTCTAGGCCGGAACTTGGTTTTCCTAAATAGTTTTGATGTGTTTTTGCTTTTGAATTAATCTCACTCGTTTTTGTCGGAAATCAATGTTTGTTTACAGGGTAGGGGGTGCTCTCCGGTAAACTGGTGGGGATATCTGCAAAATGAGGCATTTTCGGAGATTTTTATGTGACCATCATTCTTAACACATCAAAATACATAGGAAAAGAGTACTTTTAACCTCGCACTCAATTACTGGTTTGAACGTACAAAAATACTGCCCGCCCGCAAACATTGCTCTGATTCCGCAAAACCTTTTGGGAAACNGGAGTTTAATTACAGTGGTATCAGGGATGAGCCGTTTTTCAGAAATATATTTTGTTTTTTTGGGGAAACATTCATTGTATAAATTACTCGGGTTTGTCTAGAAATGTATTAAAGTTGAAATTTATATCTTGTGAAGATAAGAGATTGTTCCATAATATGGTGTGAAGTTTTTGAGAGAAAAGCTCCTTATTATTAGGAGTTACATTTCTGAATTCTATTTTATTGAGCTTTAATTTTTTTGGGGGAAGGAAATATTAAGAAAATAGGGAGATGGTCCGAAATGGGAAAGTGTACAATACCTGTGGTAAACTTTCCACAAAAATTAGTGTATATATGGTCTAGGAGAGAAGGGTCCCCCAAAATTTTAAAAACTATCTGGAAATCTAGTGGGTCTGGAGATGTGAGGAACAAAATTTAAAGTTTGAATGTTTGCTAGAAAGTTATTTGTTGGTGTATGGGTTGTATGCTCAAGTAAGTTTATATTAAAGTCTCCTATGAGTATTATTTTATTCTGTTTTGCTTTGTCTTGTAATGCTGTATTTATGACATTGTGAATTCGTCTACTGCAATATGTTTACTATTTGGTCTATATATTGCACTAAATCAGAAAACTGATAGATTCAGTAATAATTATAATAGTAAGTAATTCAATGTCATTATTGATAAATGTTAAATCATATTGTTGTTGATTTTAAATTGTCAGAAACATAGATAGAAACACCTCCTTGAGCCCTAGTGTTCCTGACAAGATGATAGGAGTGATACCCAGGAAATTCATGAAGATGTTTGTTATTATCAGTCAGCCAAGTTTCTGTGACAGCTATGATATCTGGAGATGAATTGAGGCATTTTAGGAATGATTGGATATTATCAGTATTTTTAGTTAATGATCTTGAGTTTATATGAAAAATTGTTAGTTTAGTAGAATCCTGGGTCGAAATGAGATCATTGTACTCTGTGTTACATCAGGGGTGATGATAATATATAGTTACAATAATTTTGTTGGGTGAACACACCCATATTGAACATGTGTAGCCTACTCTACTTGGTATTATGTTGGCCTTTGGGTATACACTGTCATTGTATGATGTTCTTTCAAACTTACACTGTACCTATGCATGTCACACAAACTAAGGTTATTGGATGTTTATGTGGCCTAAAAATCCCATGTCACTTACAATATTTGTATAATCATCATGATGTTAGTAATCTTTTTGTTCCATTATGATATGGATATATCATTGTTTTATGATACATTTTCGGATGAGGACATAGGTAGGCTACTCGACTCATAAATGCAAATAGTGTGACTATGTCACTGCCACAAAAAAGATGGAGACACACCACTTTTAACATTATTTGGCCATCAGATGGATGTGTTATTTCTCCCCTACTATACGACGTTAAAAAAATATATATATATAGTTCGCATTGTCATCAAAGTCTATATCAACTTTGCCTTGAAGATATAAGGTGATCAGTGTTATATAGGAAGTAGGGAGCCTTGCTTTTGCTTAAACCGACATCAAACACTCCAATCTACCAACAACCTTTCTAGGTAGACAGACAAACATTGTTGGGATAAATAATTATTGCATATCTATAACAAAGTTGAGCGGGACGACTTGTTTGGTGGTTGGAAGATATGCATACATCATCCATACGATTGACTCAAATAGCCAGTCATTTTGAGATATGTCCACAGAGTGGCACAGACTTCATACTGTATTCAGTTTTAAGGATCAGATGAGTTTTCTAGAAATGTAGAATATTTAGCTCATTGAAAATTAAGATGGAGGGCTTGCAATCACGAATAACTACCACCTAAAACAATGCAATATAAACATCTATTGTCATGTTAGCATATACAAATCAAATGAAATAAAATATATCACGCATAATGAGAATACAATACATGTAAAAACATCCATATATTCAAAATAATATTAGACACAAATATTCCTACGTCTGGCAGAGAATCACGTGGTTCGCGCGGGTGTTTACAGAGCCTAAGATATAATAACCTAATAATTACCTTTTCTAATAATTTCCCTTGAACTTAAGTATTGCCAAGGCTTGTGTGAGCGCCTTGTGGTGATTGCGGGGGTGTTGGAGGTGGCGTCACGCCGCTGAGGACGGAGGGAGGATGTGAAGAAGGGAAGCATCGACGGCGTCACTACAGTCTTGGGGCCTAGGCAAGATGGCGACCCTTGGCCCTATGGCGGTAAGGGGCTTCCTGGCGGGCTGTGACATCCCCTCACCTTACAGACAGATTTTTGATGTTGGGGTTAATTAGGGTGATGAGATGAGGTGTTTGGTTTAGCTGGGGATTCAGGCATTGGGGGTTGGGGTGGCGAGGGGTATGTAGCTGCCACCACCAAAGCTCCACCCTCGCCCCTCCAGGCATTGTACGGGATGTGGTGTTGATTGTTTAATGCCAGGTGGTGTCAGGGCAGCTATTGGGAAAATTTACGGTATCCTGCGATTTCTAGGCCGGAACTTGGTTTTCCTAAATAGTTTTGATGTGTTTGCTTTGAATTAATCTCACTCGTTTTTGTCGGAAATCAATGTTTGTTTACAGGGTAGGGGGTGCTCTCCCGGTAAAACTGGTGGGGATATCTGCAAAATGAGGCATTTTCGGAGATTTTTAATGTGACCATCATTCTTAACACATCAAAATACATAGGAAAAGAGTACTTTTAACCTCGCACTCAATTACTGGTTGAACGTACAAAAATACTGCCCGCCCCGCAAACATTGCTCTGATTCGCACTGCCGTAGTATTGATAATTTTCTTTTCTTATTTTGGGGTAAAGTTTTACACTAGGACCAGAATTCCCTACACAATTGGGAGTATGGTTTATGTTACCTTAATGGATTCTAAGAAACATTCTCTCTACAAGCTTCCTTCGCAAATCACTACTTTCGGAGATATAAAATGTTTTTAATAGAAGGAGTGTATAGGATTATGAAAATTAACTAACCTAACCCCACGTTTTAATTGTGAGTATGTCTCTCATGTTTGGGAGGATCCACTCATACAGCTCTCCTAAACAAGGTTGAGTCACAAGTATTACGTCTCATCATCATCCTCTGACTGACTGACACTTCAATCTTTAAATCACCGCCGAAATGTTGGTTCTCTTGCTCTCTTCTACGTTATTTCATGCTCACTGCTCTTCTGAACTTGCTAACTGCATGCCTCCCCCACTCCCGCGGCCTCGCTGGTACAAGACTTTCTACTCATTCTCATCCCTATTCTGTCCATCTTCCTAATGCAAGAGTTAATCAGTATCTTCACCCTTTCATCCCTTTCACTGGTAAACTCTAGAACTCACTTCCTGATGATATTTTTCCACCTTCCTACGACTTAAATCTTTTCAAGAGAAGAGTGACAAGACACCTCAGGAACTAAATTGGGGAAATTTCTAGTGTTTGCCCATACTCTCCTACTTCCCCCAAACAAGTTTGGGGACCTGTGGGAATGCGGGGTTTTCGGGTGGGGAACAAATTATGCGTCGGAAACACGTAATTTAAGAGTTGTGTAGGGAGGGTAAAACTCCCTAGATTAGGGTAATTTTCTTATATCTAAAAGAAATTTGCCTAACCAAAATTAACCTAACCTAGCTGGGGGCTTGACCCACCATAACCTAACCTAACCTATGCTAACCTAACCAAATCTAACCTAACCTAACCAAATATAACCTACCCTAACCTAACCAAATATAACCTAACCTAAACAAATTAACCTAATCTAACCTAGCGGGGGGTTGGGGGGGTTCTCGACACTTCGGTCATCATTCTGTGAGGATTGTCAGGTGCACACGTCTCTGGACTCAGAAGAAATCCAATGAATTTTCCCTAGATTTAAGGATTTTTTTCAACACCCCTAACTCAAAAACGATGTGGTTGTGACTCATATTTTGTACCCCAGCCAAATATCCCGCATTTCCCCAGGTCCCCAAGCTTGTTTGTGGGAGAGGGGGAGTATGGGCAAACACTAGAATAATACCCTAAGGTAAAATTCTAGTGTTTGCCATACTCTCCCACTTCCCCCAAACAAGTTTTTGGACTGTGGGAATGCGGGGTATTCGGGTGGGGAACAAATAATGCGTCGGAAACACGTAATTTAAAAGTTGTGTAGGGGGTTAAAACTCCCTAGATCTAGGGTAATTTTCTTATATCTAGAGAAATTTGCCTAACCAAAATTGACCTGACGTAGCGGGGGATTTGACCCACCGATAACCTAACCTTAGCAAATCAAACCTAAGCTAAGGTAACCTAACCAAATCTAACTTAACCTAACCTATCCTAACCTAACCAAATCTAACCTAACCTAACCAAATTTAACCTAACCTACCGAAATATAAACCTAACCCAAATCTAACCTAAGCTAAACAAATATAACCTAACCTCCTAGGTTGGGGGGATTCTCGACACTCGGTCATCGTTATGTGAGGATCGTCAGCTTCACACGTCTCTGGACTCAGAAGAAATCCAATGAATTTTCCCTAGATCTAGGGAATTTTTGCAACACCCCTAAACTCAAAAAACTATGGTTGCGACGCATATTTTGTACCCCAGCCAAATATCCCGCATTTCCTCAGGTCCCCAAGCTTGTTTTGTGAGAGAGGGGGATGTATGGGCAAACACTAAAATAATACCCTAAATTGGCCCAGCCCCCCTTTCTTTATTCTCTTACTGTCTTCTTTATAGGGACTGGCAACTAAGCGGGCTTTGTGTTACCTCATTTTGTTGTGCCCTTGGCCAGTCCTTTGTGATGTAAATAAAAAAAACCTATCTAAAGCCTAATTCGCATTAAAAAGGGTCCGCGGCAAAGGAAAAAACAGAGGCGATGCAGGTCACAAGAGGAAGAAGAGTGAGGTGCACGTAAACACTTGTCTCTCCTCCCTTTAAACAACATGACATATCTCCAAAAGTAATGATTTGCGACGGAAGCTCATACAGAGAATGTTTCTTAGAATTCAATAAGGTAAACAGAAACCATACTACCAATTGTGTGGGGAATTCTGGTCCTAGTGTAAAATAATTTTCTTTTGGTATTTTTGGTAAATATTCGGTAAAATTGAAGTTTAAAGCATTACTCTATATATTTGTTTTTATTTTTCCCAATCCCCATCAAAACCTGGGGACCTTGTGGGAAAGCGGTGTTTTAGAGTGAAGAAATGAAAATTGACGGAAATATGGGCTTCCGGAAGTTAGGGATATAACCCTAGAATTTTAGGAAAATTACCCTAGATGTTAGCATCCATTAAGGGGAGAGTCCGCCGTGAATTTAAATTGCATCTACGGTCATGAATAATGTATCAATTGTGTATATTAGTACCCTTGTTATCACATGAAAATTTCAAGCTGATCAGATGAAAGGAAAAATTAGAAAAAATTAAAGAACCTATTTTTGTCGGTTTTTGATGAAATTTTGAATTGCATCTCCTCAGCCATGTTTTGACCAATTTCATTGTGACATGAGAATATGATAATTCATTGTTATTCTAACAATTTGTTCTGAGAATATTTTGAAAATTGTTTTCGATTTTTTTTTTTAAATTGTTAAAAAAATTTTTTTTTAATTTTTAAATTTTAAGGAAAATTTTCCATATATCAAAACTAAGACTTAAAAACAAAAATGTAATCAAAACAGATTTTTCTACGATATTTGATTTTGTGTGTCCTAAAGTTTCGTGAAAATCGTGCCAAAAATAAAAGAGGAGATAGATTTATGTTAATTTTATACTAGTTTTGAGAAAAACGCATTTGAAGTTTTGCTAAAGTTTCTGCGCTCCAGTGAAGGTTACTATACTGTCAATGCTACTTGCATATGGAATTTTATGGGATCAGTAATCACAATCAATGCATGCATAAAAGGATCTGCACCTTGTCCCCCCTTATAAAGGTATTAATTAATCGCTCAAAGGCGAGGGTGTCAGGGCGCACGCCCCTCATTGTTGCAAGGTTCGATTAAAAATTCACCAGGTGCATAGCTTTCGGTTGGAATTCCTTTGTCTGTCTTCCTCTTCTTGTTTATTGTCTTCTCGGTGTAATTCTTCTCTTTTCTCTCATTTCTAGACATTTGTTTCTAAAATTTTGTGAACAGGTTGCACTTTTCATATCCAAAATTGTTCCAGAATTGTTATCTGGGTAACAAACTTCACCCTGAAGATTGCTGTTTTTTTTTTTATGTAGACTTAGTTTTGATATATGGGAAAATTATCTAATTTTTTTTTTTTTTTATTTTTTGTATACAAGTTTTGAAAGTTTAAATGTCCCTCGCTATGGGCATTTAAAAAAATGTCTGACTGAAAAAAATTCCACCATTCGAAAGCCAAAGGATAGGGTATTGCCATAGACCATATAACTCAAATTCGCATTAAATTTTTTTCTTCATATTGTCACGGCGGACTCTCCCCTTAAAGTTAGTCTAATATCCCTAGAATCAAGGAAATTCCTATAATGAAGAAATATTCCTGAATTATGTTAAATTTCCTTAAATTTCTGGGAAATTCCCGAAATGTTGATAAAATTTCTCTAAGTAGGGAAAAACTGAAATTACGTAATAAATTACTCGAAATGGACCATTACCCCAGACCCCCCTGCTAGTTCACTAACCAACCCTGGCCGTTAGTTACCTAGGCTATAACCTAGGTATCTAACGGCCAGGGTTGGTTAGTGAACTAGTGGGGGTGGGTGGGTCTGGGGTAATCTAAGGTCATTTCAGGTAATTTATTACGTAATTTCAGTTTATCCTACCTAAGAAATTCTACCAAAATTTCGGGTATTTCCTGAGATTTAAGGAAATTTGCCATAATGTAGGAATGTCTTCATTAGAGGGAATATCCCTGATTCTAGGGATATTACCCTAACTTTTATGGATGCCCTATCACCTAGGGTAATTTTCGTAAATTCTAGGGTATATCCCTAACATCCGGGAAGCCCATATTTCCGTCAATTTCATTTTCCCACCCTAAAAACACCCATAGACGAGAAGTACGCGGTCACTACCGCTGTTACCACTTACGTTTTCTATATAATTTTTTGCTCTGTACACTGCAGTATTATCCACTTTCGCATTATCTTCAAAACTTATATACATATTGTAAAAATTATATAGTTGTCTAATAGCGCATACAGACACACTCATTTAGACCTCCCCGTCTAAGAGGCCCCCCACCCTTTAGGAGGTTAGGTTAATAATCTGTCAGGGTTTCGAGAGGGGCGGAGCCGCCCTATTAGGTTAGGTTCGGTTCGGTTCGGTTAGGGTAATAATCCTCCCGGCAGGGAGGGACAGAGCGGTCCACTCGGTGGCTGGTGAATGCAGGGCGGGGCGCACTGTTTTCGTACAAAACTCTGTCACTTCCTGGTTTCTGAGACACTGACTTTTATTTCCTGGCCAAGTTGTAGTGCTTTTTCTGATGATACATTGTTATCAATGGAAACAGCAACCCTAGTATTTGGTGATGGAAAAAAAAAAAAAATATGGGTTTCCGGAAATAAAAATTATCTATCTGAAAAAGCATTAATTTTAAGCAAGGAAAAACTTAGTTCTGTGTCTCAGAAAATGACCGCGCAGTCCTCGTCCACTTTTACCGTTACCTAACCTACTTTTGACTCATGTTTAAGTAAAAATACCTAAGTAGAGGGTCCTGCTGGGCGTATTTCAAGGTCGCTACCTCCTCAAAGAAGTACAGACATCTGTTAAAACAACAACACCGTCACCCCCACAGCAAGTTACCTGAACGGTAGCCATTGCAAAACTGACAGCAATCTTTGGAGCAAGGTGTCCTCCCACGTCTATTAAACATGTTGTGTCGTGGGATTGGCCGAAAATTGTACAGCGTCATTATCGAATAGGTTTCATTGGTGGAGTATGGTCACGGACTGGGCCTGCGCGATCACTGTGCCCATGACAGCAACAAACCAACAATCGAACGAACCCATTACAGCTTTCCGCAGGTGCTTCATGAGTCGGAGGTAAGACAGAAATTACATTCAATCTTAAAAGTTATTTTGTGACGTTATATATTAATTTCTGACGACTAATGTAATGGTTATAAATACTGCAAATAGTCAGAGGTACAAGCTGATGATGGTAATAACTGCGTCCGTTGTAATGCTTTAAGGGGAGCGTCACCATTTCTTAATTATCAGTGTATTGTCATGAATTTTTTGTCAAAAGTATGCTTATGCCAAAATAATCCTCGCTCATTTTCAGATCCATAGCTTGATACATAACTGAAGAAAAAAAATATATATATATAGGTATATATATATAACTTAATAACGTTTGCCTTGCGCATGCATTACAAAATATCCAAACGATTAATCTTTTAAGAATTTTGAATTTCATTCTTCTTAAGTGGTAAGAATGTTTTTTTCTTTTTTGGTTTTCGTGAAGGTATTTCTTAATTTTTGCAATTATTTACCCATAATTGAAAAAAAAAAACGAAGATCAGAAATCACATTTAATTCCTCTTTCCAAGATATATATTTTTTATTAAATTTGGTCAATAGTGGCGAAGTTATTAAAGTACAATGGTTTATTTTTATTTTTAATATCCAGGTTTAAAGGCGCGCGGCTTAAAAAGCCGCACGCCCTTTAAACCTCGAGGCTCGGTGAGTCTGAGCAGATGCTGGTTTGTTTGTTTACTCTCGCCAGCCACGCTCTCTCTATCACTCTTGAAGTGCTATATGACATAGCTGGTATCTGGTCCCCCTTTTGCAAATGGTACTAGTCGCTCGAAGACAAGGGTATCAGGAGGCACCACCTCCCTCACCTGTCGCCAAATTTGCTGTCAAGCTAGAATCCTCCAAGCTGGTATTCTTTGCTGAAATCTAGCTTCCTCTTTGTCTTGGATTTGTGTGTGGGGCTTATGGTGTCTTATTTTGTCACTCCATGGATTTCATAATGGAAAAAATCTAGATGTATGCATCTACCTATGCATATGGCTTGAACATGAGTGACGAACGAGGGGTGGGAGATATCAGCCATAACTATTTCATTCTTGCTAATTTTTTAATAATACTGTCACAAGCCTGCTCAAGTGTTCAACTTACGCATGATTTTTTTTCTTCACATATTTCGATTTTTTTCGGAAAGTAACATGTGACGCTCCCTTAAACTGCAATAGAACCAAACAATCCGCAGGAGTTGGCGGCTGCCAAACAGCCGGGGCGCATATTACCGAAGTCTGCTATATTTACAACATGATTGTATCTGTTCAAGTATTCAAGTATTTTTCACCTTCTACTGTTTCTATAGGTCAGAACGAGTGTGCTTAGTAAGGTTAGTTTAATGGTTGAATAGGTTATTATTCGATGCTTACACAAATGGAGATAGTTTTTTTTCCAGTCAATGGAGATTGTTTTTTTCCAGTCAAAAACGTCTAAAAAGAGTATTATAGAAATTTGTCATCAATTTTTCGAATTTCAAAAAACACTTATTTGAGGTTTGCACAGGAGAAAACTATCTTCATTAGGAAAAACATCACATAGTAAACAAACAAAAATTGAACTTGTCTGAAAATCTTGTAACAGTCATAAAGTAATTTTTTTACCCTGATGTCTGGAAAGGATTGCCTTTTCCGGTGAAGACGCTTGGCTGTCACTCCGAAACTAACCATAGGATATTTTCGAAAATACCCTCATTGTGATTCCCACGGTAAGTTACCATTAAATAGGTAAGGAAGCCTAACCTAACTGTAACCTAAGCAACCTAACCTGACGTGTTCAAGAGGGGATCCTTTGTAGATCTTTTGATGTAGGCGATCCTTTCCAGACTTCGGCAATATGCAGTCGGGGCGCTGGGCAATCGTGCACCATCAGATTAACTTCTTTAACCTAAATAACCCAGCAAAACCGAACCAAAACCTAATCTAAATCTAACCTAACCTAGCTATTATTATGTAACAGTAAATGTTATATTTTTGGTTTCCGCAAGTAAATAACTACAGGGAGGTCCCGTTATACGAGCATTCGATATACGAGAATCTGATGATACGAGATGTGTAAATTAGGGTCTATTTTCAATATACGAGATCGAAAATCCAATGCTACGACATTCAAACATAGGTCAGTAAAAATTACCAAGTTATTTACTAAAGTAAATTACAAGTTATTTACTAAAATTATAAAGTCATATACTGACTATATGATTTTGCCTAAGGTTGTACGATAATAATCAATCTGATGGTGGTGGGGGGTGGTGGTGGGGTGGTGGTATTTCATAATTGTTATTCTTCCTCCTCTCTGTACCCACGGCTGAAATGGCATATTTAACACCTCACACACACCCTACCACGTATATAACACCACGCTAACCCTAAATAACACCTATAACGGCATTAGAAACACGAGTTATAGTGGTTATCTGAGGCCTAACACAAGCGGCCTGCCTCTCGGTGACGCTAAAAGACACTGTTGTTGTGAAGGCTACGAACACATTTTATTTCCACTGCACTAATGCACTACTTTCGCCACTGCACTAATGTCGCCAGGCACAATATATTACGAATTTTAGCAAATGCTAAAAGCTCGTTTCGCTCGCTTGGACAAAGAGTTAAGAGACGAAATATACTGTGCCAAATTTCTTCCTTTGCGCCTGTATCTTTCTTGCCTACACATTCGTGGACACATTTTACAAGCCTATATGACACTTGATTTCGGCTGAAATAGGTGTCCAAGCGAGCGAAGTGAGCTTGGACAAATAAAAATATGATAATTCTGGTGGCTCGGTACGACAATGTGGCCTACAAAAATTCACAGCCCTGGACAATGTACAGTGATTCAGATGCGCAGAGTCGAGTTTGTGGGCAGTGGAAGAGATTTGCACACCCCTCCCTTGTCTCTTACCTACCGTACCCTCTCGAGTCTAGTGTATCACGCGGCGTCCCCAAGAGTACATACAACGTCTTTGTTGCTTGTATGTATTGTGCCTTGTTAGTCGATTTTAGTGATTTGCTGGTTTACTTAGTGCACTTATTGTGACTTATTTGTGCTCTGTCCTACTGTGCTGTCACACTCTTAATTCACTGTGTTTTGTGTGGTGGTGTGGTGGTGCGGTGGTGTGGTATATAGAGCCCTATATTTGAGAGTTTGTTGTGTTTGCTATAGTTTATTTTAGCTTGAAAAATATGTTTTTTTTATTTTTTTATTTTTTTTATTATTTATAAATTGATGGGGTCCTGGAACCAAACCTATATTTTACCATTAGTTATGTGTTTTCGTTATACGATATTTCGCTTTACGAGTATGCCAGGTGGAACATAACTGCTCGTATCTTCGGGACCTCCCTGTACTGCACAATATAAGTAAAAAAAAGGTAAAGATGGGAGCATACGCTAAGCTGCGTGGCATGCGGTGCTCATCTCCGTGGCAGTAGCCCTTAGAGCCTGTGGTGGGTGAGAACCCGTTACCCCGGGACACAGGGCTAGTGTGACTCCCGGGTTACCACAGTTACCTTCCCCAGGCTACCCCAGGTACCCATTTATCAACCCCGAAAGGAAGTAAGAACAGCTGGGTAGGCTGGTCACCGACTTGCCCTGTCCCGGGATCGAACCAGGGCCCGCAGATTCGTAGCCAGGCACGCTAGCCACTGCACCACGGAGGCACAATATACCTGAGCCAAAAATAATAGAGATAAAGTATGCGGTAAGGCCTGTGGAACCCGTCAACTCCTGCGGAATATTAACCTTATTTTTTTCTTGATATCATCTGTTTCTAAAGCAAACGGTAGACTTTTACACTAGGACTATACGTAATCCATTTAGTGGTTAAAACTATGCTATTCCGACGTGATGTTGTGCAGTGTCTCTTAATACCGAAATATACCGAAATACATACCAAACTATACCAAAATATTCCTAAACACACCGAAATATACCGAAATACACCTAAACACACCGAAATATATCTAAACACACCGAAATACACCTAAACACCGAAATATACCGAAATACACCTAAACACCGAAATACACCTAAACACCGAAATATACCGAAATACACCTAAACAGATACCAAAATATACCGAAATACACCTAAACACATACCAAAATATATCAGAATATACAGAAATACATCGTCAATTAGAGAGAACTGAAACTCGAGAAATGCCAGTGGTCGCTGGCAGTTTTAACTCAAAGGTTGGTCTACTGTGTTTGGCTCCGCGACTAATATTTTTCATAAATTAATTTCGCGATAAACATTGATGCACCGCATCTGAATACCAAAAAATATAGTTCTTCTGTTGTTCTACTAATTATATGGATGACATTCATTACGATGGAACGTTCTATAATAGCAATTTAATGCAAATTACTCGCCTCGAGTAGCAAAGCTTAATATATTTTTTACATGTATATTGTGGCATGTAAAATTTGGGTGATGTTCACACTGTTTTCTAAGACAGTACTGCTGCGTCTGGCAAACGCTTGTCAAAATACAATAAGCAATGCCTTGGAAAAACGAAGAATAAAGAATGCCGAAATCGGCTTGTTGCTGCGACAATGTAGGTTATAATTGTGGAGGCGACACGCCGCGGCGGGGAGTGGTGGGCGGGGAGATTGTGGCGGGGAGATTGAATCAAAACACTTGCCACTTCACGCGTCGACTCATTGCACTTCCAGGCTTTCTATCTGATTGATACACAATAATAACAGGAAAATATGACTGCCTAGTATAGATAACTTCTAAACATACGTTATTGACTATATAATATCATAGAGTAACATTTACCTCGCCTCCTCAACTATAACCTACTTGGTTATTTGGTTAAATGCATGTTTTACAGACTCAGGCTTCTATACAATATACATATAGAAGAAAATGTTCTTAAATTATACTTTTGTGTTTTAAGTGCAGTGGAATAAGCCCATATTTTTCTTTCAAGTTGACCAACTTTTCACCAAATTGTGAGTTAAAACTGCCAGCGACCACTGGCATTTCGGAGTTGCAGTTCTCTCTAATTAATGCCACATTTTAGTATATATTGGTATTAAAAGAATAGATATGTAAAAAAAACTTATTTCTGGATATTTCGGTATATTTCGGGGTTAAGATTAGTTTTTATCAACCCTGTCTTATCTCGATTACTACCCTATGAAGGACTAATCTGTTTTCATACACGTCTTCTACTAACCTTCAAACCTCTTGGCAAGCTGTTACTTTGGCTGTATATATATATATATATATATATACATATACAGGTTGAAGTTCCCAAACTCGGCATCCCAAAACTCGGCAACACCCAAAACTCGGCTATGGTTCCGGATTTTCCAAAACACGGCAGAACACCCAAAACACGGCGCGTAGTTGCCGGGTCGGCCGCTAGGTGCCACCACACTAGGCCGCTTGGTTTCTCCCGCCGATTTGTTTGTTGTTATTGTTCAGTGGTGTTGTGACTAGAGTTGTGTACACTGTTATTTTGTGTACTTCTATATAGTATATACTTCTATATGTACTTCTACAGGTCTGTTATTGGTATTATGGCTCCCAAACGTCCAGGAACACATACTGGTGGAAGTGAAAAGAAAAGGAAGAACAATGTGTTAACTATTTCTGAGAAAATTGACCATTTCATGCTTTTTTTCCCCTTAATATATCTACGTTCTAAAAGTCGGAAAATTCCATTACTCGGCTCGGCGCTGGTCCCGAGGTTGCCGAGTTTGGGAACTTCAACCTGTATATATATTAGGGTGTCCCAATATCATAGAGGGAAAAAATGAAACATGTTTTTTTCACTTGCTCGTGTTTTACTTCTGTTCACACATCCATAAGAAGAGTTCCTGTGAAATTAGATGAAATTCGGAGAATATTTAGGGGTCGTGACAAACTGAACAATTTTCTAATAACCAAAAAAAACTCAAAACATCCCACATTTTTAGAAAGAAACTTATAAGGAAACCAAAACAGACAGTTTTCATTGTTTCCATTCAGAAAGCCTTCTTTTGAAGGTCCTCCTTCTTTTCCCGCCCCACAAGTTTCCGATGGTGGTTGACTAACTGGAGGAGATACTTCTCCTGTGCGGCCGACTTCGTGTACCCCAGGTAGCGCTGGACTAGGGCGATGCCCCGCTCCGCGGCATCGTTGACCATTCGGAGGCCAAGTGCCCGTTTCCAAGCGTCCTTGAATCGGTCCTCCTCCCACAATGCCGGGTCCTTTGCCAGGAAGCCCTCGTCCGCGTCAAGTTTCTGAAGGAAGGACCGTGTCTTCGAAGTGACGAAGGACGAGAGGGAGGAAGACATCATCATCTTTTTTCCCTCCAATCGCTTGAGTTCCTTCTTCGAGGCGGACTTGTCCAATGCCTTGACCATCTGCTTCTTCTCCTCCACATCAATCTTTGAGTCGAAGAAGGCCAGTCCCGCATTTTCCTCGGAAACGTACCACAGGTGGCGTCGCAGGGCTTGTTCTGCTGCCTTGGCAACGGTTTGGTCAGGGTATGTCTTGAGGATCTCGAGGAAGAGCACATCGTTCAACGGAGCTTTCACAGAGATCGGTGCCTCATGCCATTGCTTACAGTACACCAGAGCAACGAAGAGGGCCACTCGTTCCACTCCGGCCTTCTCTCGACCAGTCAGAGACAGCTGGGATTTCAGCATCTGAAGCTTGAGGCAGTAGATGGCCTTGGCCATCCACCGGGCTTGATGGAGAGCTCCAGGACGGCGGAATGGTTTGGCTGGACCTTCACCACCGAGGAACAGGTAGGAGAGACGGAGAAGTTCTTCATAGTCCTCCCTGGGATGGTTCTTCGACATCAGAGCCTCCTTCAGGAAGGCCAATGTGTCGTCCTTCAGCTTGCTGGCAGTGTCATTGGTGGCGAAGAACTCTACGAGGTCCTCCGATGTTTCCACCGTCTCTCTCTGCGAAGAATCCACGAAGGACCATCGATCACGGAGTCGTTTGAAGATTCCAATGTCAGAACCAGAGGAAGAGCCGAGGCTGGCTTCGAAGACATCCTTGAGGATCACCTCGTGGACATGATGGCGGCAGGCCAACCAAAGCCAGCTTCGTCCGAGTTCTTGCTCAATCCGAATGCAAGCACCTTGCACCATGCCAGTGTTCGAAGCCGTGGTGTCAAAACAGAAGGCGATGATCTTGTCCCTGACGCCCGCTTCGTCCACCTCCTTCAAGACCACTGCAGCCATGTTTCTGCCAGTCAAATCCGAGCTTGCCGGGACCCCAAGAAGGAACTCTGCGTCATCTTCCCCTGTGAGGAGGACGGCGATGTGGTCCTCCGTATCGCCAGAGAGAGACGGGAGGAGTTTTCCGTCCCAATGCAGGACCAACCTCTCGGGTATCTCCTGGTTCCGCAGTTCCATGATCTCGGCGGCTTGCTCTCTCCCCGCAATTCGTGCTCGATGAACCGTGCTCTTCGAGACCGCCATACTCCCAATGTCCATTCCAAGAACTTGAGCGGTAGCTGCGAACGTTGACGTTGCTTGCCGCACCGACAACTTCTCTCGATCCCAAGTTGAAATGAGATCCTTCACGGAGATCGATGGCGACTGTTTGAGTTTTTTCCTCTGGCTTCGGGATCCACGAGCCGGTGATGACGTCGTCGACACAGGACTGCTGCTGCTGCTACTGCTTTGGCTTGGGATTTCCGCCCTTTCAGTCAGCCTGGCAATGTCGCTGTCTTCACGTTCCGGAGCCGCTTGAGTCGAGTTCCGCGCTCGACCTGCTTCTCCACCTTCTTCGCTGTCACGAGGTCAATTCCAGCCATGGATGATTCCCCTCTGTCTTCTCTCTGACTCCATAGGAACTCCTTGTCCTCGTCCTTCACGTCTGCCCGTTGGAGAGAGGAGGAGTGTGCGAGGTCGAAGATTTCTTGGAGGTCTCCTTTGAAAATCTCCTCATCCATACGATCTTTGTCTTTGTTCTTGTTCTTCTTGAGGTCATTGTATGCCTTTACCAGCTTTGACAGCTTCGTGCCGGCGTGTATTACTGTAGTTGTCGGAATCCCGGCGCGCGACCAGAAGGGGAGAACCTCCTCCACCACCGCCTTCCTGCTCCCGCTCGCCGTCTTCCCCATCTCCCGGTGGTGGTGGTACCGTGGTAGTAGTGGAGGAGGACCTGCTCCTTCGATGGTAGCCGGGCTCCGGTGATTTCATCGATTGGGGCCTTGTCGATCAGCCAAAGATTACTAGCGGCTCTTGTTGCCATGTTGATAACCTGAGGGAGAAAAAAAGTGGAAATTTAGAAAAATCCTGAAATTCGAGTCACGTCACCTAAATTTTCACTTTGTCGGGACCCCTAAATATTACTCAATTCGCCCAAAATTTCAACGCAATACTGTTTTACTATGAGAGAACCGGTATAACACATGAGCGTGCAACATTTCAAAACTTTTGCATTTTGGGACACCCTAAAGTGTAGTGGCAAAAATGTGTGAAAAAATTGTGAAGGACAGATGGCTGAAATATTTGGAAGAGACAAACACACTTGCAGGTGGCCAGTTTGGATTTAGAGGAGGAATGTCATGTACAACAAATCTATTGAGCTTTTACCCGAGAGTGATCGATGTGACACAGGAAAGAGAAGGGTGGGTCGATTGCATTTACTTGGACCTAAAGAAGGCATTTGACAAGGTACCTCATAAGAGACTGCTCTGGAAGCTAGAACATATAGGAGGATTGAAGGGTGGTTTGCTGAAGTGGATGGAAGACTTTTTGAGCAACAGAGAGATGAGAACGGTAATAAAAGATCAAAAGTCAGAATGGTGCAGTGTGATAAGTGGAGTTCCTCAAGGATCAGTATTGGCCCCAGTGATGTTCTTGGTCTATGTAAATGATATGGCAGAAGGAGTAAACAGTTATATGAGTCAATTACTAAGAAAAGTAGAAAGTAAAGAGGACTGTGAGTATTTACAAAAGGATCTAGATAAGATTTTCAGATGGAGTCAACTATGGGAAATGGAGTTTAATGCCAAAAAGTGTAAAGTGATGGAAATGGGCAGTAGCAAAAAGAGACAGAGAGGAAAGTATTCGATGGGAAACGAATGGATAATCAAAACAAAGGTCGAAAAAGATCTGGGAGTCTGGAAAAGCCTGGAACAACCTTGATGCAAAAGTGATTAATGCAAGAAGTATTAAGGACAATTTGTCACCAGAGAAGCATATAAACAAGATCACAGGAGATACCTACCAGTTGCTGAGGAATATAAGAATGGCATTCAAATATCTGGATGAAGAGATGATCAAGAAATTGATAACATCTCTGATTCGACCAAGGTTGGAATATGCGGCAGTGATTTGGTCACCACATAAAAAGAAGGATATAAGGAAGATTGAGAGAATACAAAGAGCAGCCACAAAAATGGCTCCAAGCCTGAGAGATTTAACATAAGAAAAAAGACTTTCAAGACTAAAACTCCCAACACTTGAGAAAAGAAGAGAAAGGGGAGATTTTATAGCAGTGTATAGAGCATCAATGGGTCTGGAAAAAATTGATAGAAATGATCTGTTTGTGTGGGACGACAGAAGTACAAGAGGTCATGAGAAGAAATTGAAAAGGACAAGAGGGATATAAAAAAATACAGCTTCCCGTATAGAAGCATAGAAGCCTGGAACAACCTTGATGCAAAAGTGATTAATGCAAGAAGTATTCAGGACTTCAAAGGCAAACTGGATAATATGGATGTTTCACAATCTTTATAGCTTCAGTGTGGGTTTCTTAAGGTGTTTGGGGTCAGGAAAAGTTTGTGGATCCTATGTGATTGTTTTCATATAAAAATCACCTGACTACAAAGTGTTTTAGTGCCCTATTGAGTGCTTTCAATTGAAGGGGTAATAGATTGAATATTTTTGTACTTGGTCTGTTCTTAAACTTCTCACTCACCACAGAGGTGTGCATTTTTTATATATTTTTTTATATTTAAATCCATAGATGTCCGAAGTATTGCTTGACTGTCCGAAATTAGCCGCCACTTAAGTCAACAGGTATGTATATGGCAAAGCCTATGAGGGTCCAAAATTAGCCACAGCTGTCCGAAGTTTGCCGATATCGATGATAACAACGGACGCTCGAAAATTTTGAATAACCTACAAATTTGCCGCAATTTTTTTTTCAGTACTTGGTTTCAATTGCCACATTCCTGGACTATATAGACTTATGCTACACTTAAGCTACATGTCAAGTGCAGAAGAATCTCAAGAGGTAACCATACTATGTTTCATTTCGAGAAGCTGAAGGACTTGACATGTGCCCATGAGTACGCGGTGGCAGTCTCAAATTGGTTTGATGTGCTCCGTGCCTTCGAGGAACCTGTAGAACTGTGGGATACCTTCAAACGTGAAACTCTCCAGGCTGCCAAGGAGTGTATTGGGGAACGCCTGAGGTCAAGGCGTGGTTTTGTCTCGACAGAGACGCTGGAGAATTTTGAGGTGAGTCACGCTGCCAGGCTTGCTGGGAACCAGGACCAGCACAGTGCTCTGTCATGCAGGAATAGAACCCTCCTGGGGAGAGACAAGGAGAGGTATGTCAGGAGTCTCGCTGAGGATGTCGAGGGCCATTTGAATGCTAATGACCTCCAACGCGCCTACCGAGCCCCAAAGAAGCTTCGTTCCAAGTCTCCATCTTGGGCGAGTGTTATCTGAGCAGCAGATGGGCGCCTCGTGTCGGACATGGATGGGCTGAGTACTTGGGGCAGTTATTCACGGTGGACCCTGCAATTGGACAGCCTCCCATTGACGAAACCGCACCCTCTCTTGACGAAGTCAGTGAGGCTGTAGGAAAGTTGAGGGGCGGAAAGGCAGCTTGTGTTTAAAATATCAGTGCGGAGCTCCTCAAGGCGGGGGGTGAGGCCATGATCCGCGGGTTGCATGCTGTCTTGAGTGCCTTGTGGCAATCAGGTACCATTCCTCCTGACAGGAAAAGGGGGCTGGTCGTCCCTATCTGGAAAGGGAAAGGGGACCGTCAGGACTGCAACAATTTCCACAGTATTATATTGCTCGGCGTGCCAGGCAAGGTGCTTGCCCATCTATTGCTAACACGGATCCGCAGCCATCTGCTGCGCGAGTTTCGACAGGGGATGCTTGCATCCTATGTTTATCTCAAGAAGGGCTTTGACTTAGTGCATCGTGAGTCACTGGGATTTTCTGTGACTGCAAGATTCCTGCAAGGACTATCGGTTTGATGACTTGGCTGTACTTTGGGACTGAGTGTGCTGTAAAGTGTGGGGGAGGTGTATCCAGCTTCTTTCCTGTGAATACAGGAGTGCGTCCTTGCCCTATCACTTTTCAACACTTGTATGGACTGGGTATTGGGCAAAGTTGTAGATCAAAGTGATTGTGGAGCATCCCTCGGCAACACCAAGATCACTGATCTTGTTTTTGCCGATGATGCAGTAATCTTTGCTGAGTCGCTGGAGGTCCTGTGATGGCTCTCGAGCAGCTTCACAAGGAGGCAAAGCCTTTGGGACTTGAAATTTCCTGGCTCAAGACCAAGACCCAGGTGTTTGGAGGCTTACTAGATGAAACAGTACAGTCTGTTCATGGGTGCGGCGACGACGACATTGAGATCTTGTAAAATTTTACATACCTTGGTAGCGCAGTCTATAATGATTGCAGGTCACGTCAAGAAGTCTTATGGCGGATTGGCAACACCCACGGTGTTATGGATTCGCTCAGCACGAGTATTTGGCGTTGTCGGTACCTGTGCAGAAGGACAAAGATCCAGATCTT
Source organism: Chionoecetes opilio (assembly GCA_016584305.1). Taxonomy (NCBI): domain Eukaryota; kingdom Metazoa; phylum Arthropoda; class Malacostraca; order Decapoda; family Majidae; genus Chionoecetes; species Chionoecetes opilio. The sequence continues at coordinate 28,376 of JACEEZ010007191.1, forward strand.
CAAGTTGCTTGTGATCCCTGTCTTACTCTATGGTTGTGAGACATGGACACTAAATAGTGACTTGAAGAGGCAAATCGATGCCTTTGGTAATAAGTGTTCGCAGAATCATGGGGTATCGCTGGGATGATTACGTGTCAAATCAGCGATTGCACCGTGAGACTGAATCGAGGCCTATTACCTGCATAGTCCGTCAGTGCCAACTTCGGCTATACTGGGCATGTGGCACGAATGTGGTAACTTTCCTAATGTGATCTGGTACATAAGCCTGTTAATTATATCCAGCTCCTTGGTTAGTACCAAGTCCATTCTTGATGGTTCTTCATTACCTCAAAATCTTTTATTTCCTTAATACATTGTGTCATGATAATTTCCCATTACCATGTTCAACATTTTGTTTCCCCACGTCTCATCTCCACCTTCTGTATGCCAATCTTCCTTGCATATTTCCTTGCAATTTAAGTCATCCATGCAGTTAGTCATCTATCACCATTATGTTGCTTTTTTGTTAATGAATCTTTCTAGGCACTCCCAGGTGTCATTCAACATTCCTTCATACTCTTCTTTAGACCATAAGTTCGTCTTAGGTGGAATATATCCGACTGCAATGTCCCTCATCCTACCATTACTTTTCTTAATAAGTATTCTCGGCACCTCAGTCATGCCTTCAACTGTTTCCACACTGTCAACAACAGCATCCTTCTTTACAAGCAGCATCACACCACCTTCTTTATTCACACTTCTGTTTCTTTTCCATACATTATAATGGCCTTCACCCACCCCTATGATCTCTTCTGAATATCTCAATTTAGTCTGAACCAAACTCATAACTTCTAGTTTATTTAAATATAGGTGGTCATTCACGTCTAAAATGCATATGTTAACCCATTTTCATCAGTGTATGACACATTCCACTCTTTACTATAGATCTTCCTCAGTGACATTTCTGTACCATTTCGTCACTTTTTTTTATCTATGACCCTCCAATAAAACTACTTCTCATCCGTTCTTATCTCGTCATTTTAGGTTTTGCGCCCTTGTTTGATTAACACTCGATTTGCTGTTTCTTCTTCATTCAAGTCCATACTAATCCATTTATTCCTGCGTCCTTTAGCAATTTTTCATGACTTTGCCAAAATGTTATCAGTTACTGACTGTGACTTGAATTTTATCTTCATGGGTCTCACTTTGAATTTACCTAACCTGTACACTTCTTCAATTTCCTGATTGGTTCTCTTAGACCACCTCTATTATTTATTCTGCCAATTTTTTGTCCTTTACTCTTATGTGACGAATGGGCATCACTTGTCTCACCCCATAAAGCACGATTATTTTTGTCAACTGCATCTAATAAAATTTTCCTTTTTACATTGATAATTTTTACTACCTTTTCCATCACCTGATTTCCCCCAAAATCCCTGAAATTCACCTTCACTTCACTCCTTCTTTTTCCATCCATTTGCAGTGTAGCCCTTACAGCTTCTTTAGATCCTCCGCACTACCCTTCACATAACTGACACTGACTATATATTGAACAAGGTTCTGGCTGACTCCTCCACAGGTTTCCTATTATTGCCAAGAGCTGATATACTCGTTTAATGTTTGTTTACTGCATCCTCATTATATCCTGATAGCATACAGAATATTGCATGATAATATGCACAAAAAACCCATCATTGAGGTCCTTTGTGGGATTGGTGTATGGATAACATGTAAATGTACACATGTTCATTCTCTCTTTGAACTTTATATGTGAAGAAGTCATCACTAACAATCAGTTGGCAACCTCAATACTATGAATTAAAAAACCATTTATATTTCAGATCTAATGATTAAAAGAAGTCAAAATGGACCACAGTTATGTAAGCCGTCAGCATCCACCTGTGGACAAGGAGTCCTCCAACTCTATACCAAGGTAGAAAGTAATGTACTTGCACAAGTTATATGAAAAGTGCACATTGTGCTTGTATTTGTTGTAATTCAAAATTAATGTTGAATCAGAACTTTTCAATAGCTATCACAATGCCTATCAATAACTCGGCAGATCTCCTGTAAGCCGCAGGACTGGACGATCTCGCAGTGTTTCTGAATCTGGCCATGGCCCAGTTTCACCTCAAGATGGATCAATGAGATTGTCAACTCTAGCAACTCCTGCACGGATATCAAGCAATTCCCAACATGACTCCCAGACACGCTCAGAGCGGCCAAGGAAGTCAAGGTATTCAAGTGGAAAGAATCAGAGTAGTGGTCGTACTGCAAGGGAGGAAGGTCATCTTATGCAGAAGGTGGACAGGGAAGATTGCATGTATATAAACCAGGTTCAATAGGGTCAGAGGAAGAGGAAGAAATTCCTCCGGAACCTAAAAAATCCAAAGTAAATCCCCTCCCAGATATAATGCATGACTGGGAGATCATTGTTAAATCTCTTAAGGCCAATGAGCGGCGAGAAAGTTGGAAGTTATCAAAGCCTCTAGTTCTGCCTCAGATAAGATTCATAGTGTGTCAGATCCATCTAATAATGAACAGAAAATCACAGATGAAAATGTTGCTGCAGTGCGTAAGCTGGATTTTACAAATGCACAGAAAACACAGGATTTAAGTACCCCAAAATCTGGAAACAGAAATACAGAGGCTGACAGTGACAAGGAGAACACTAAATTAAGTGAGTGTTTTGATACAGAATCAAGGGATGATCAAGCTTCGTTGGGTCTTAATGAAAGTGAAGAGGCAGCACATTTAGAAAATGGTGAACAGAATGCAGAGTCCTCAGGACCCTGTGCAGTTGAAGAATCACCTGGAAATGATACTGGAAAAGAGGAAATGAAAACAAATGTGACAAATTTATGTGAGAGTTTCAAGAACCGAAACAGTGATTCTGATGATAAGATTGAAAAGGTTAATTTTAACTCATCACATGTGGACATTTCAGACAAGAAGCATGTAGGAGGTAAACCTGATGAAATCCAAGAGAAAAATACTAGCTCAATATCTGTTAGAAGAGCTAAAGGAAAATGTGAAAAAAGTAAAGATAAAGAAACAAAGGAATCCATTAATTTAGTTTACGGCAAGAAGAACACAAATATTGCAAGAAAAGAGGCACCTGACAGGACCTCTGATCCTGTAAGCAAACAGTACTTGCTCAGAGACATTCATCTTTCAAAAACTTTAGAAGAAGAGATGATGATTGCAGTGTAGACAGAGTAGCAGATTTAAATGAAAGAGAGAGTTCTGTTCGGACATTTGGAAGGAGATATGTATTATCTAAAGGAAAAAAAAGAGGAAATTGTGTTAGATGAAGGAGTAACCAGCAATAATAATGAAGATTTCTCTGGATTTTCAGATGTACCAGTAAAAAAAGATCTTATGTGAGAAGAAAAGGTATTCCTTATTTAGGTGAATGCAGTGAGGGAAAACAGCCCAAGAAGTACTGCATAAAGGATATGGTAGGAATAAGTTTGATGGTGGATCTAATGGAGAAAAAAAAATTTATAGAGAGGAAAAATATAAGTTAGACTGCAAAATAAAGGATTGCAAAGTGATTATAGAAAGAGATCGTAAATATAACGGGTACTGTAAGTAATAAGAAGGATAAAGTCTTTGTGAAGAGTGGTGGAGTTAGCTCTGTGTTATATAATAAAGAAGATTCAGGAATAGATGAGGCAAGACAAAAACAGAGAGCTAGATCCGAAAGTATTTTTGGAGGAAACGCTCAAGGAAAAACTGTCATAACGAAATGGGAGTTTGAAGATCTTTTTGGGTCTGTTGAAGAGGAAAAAAATACCACTTTTGATTTGAGGGATTCTATAAATGCTCATTTGAAAATGTGTGGGAGAGTGGTGATGAAGTTGAAGAATTTGAAGGATTTGCTTCAGATGATCGGCATTAAATGCAGTAAATGTGGAACATTCTTCTAAATCTAGTTACAATCAAGTTACAAACTCAGAAAGCTGTAAAGAAATGAATAGTGGAAGAGGTGTAGGGAATCGAAAGGTTAGGGTCAGAGTTGATGCCAAAAAAGTTTGCCATGAATGCAGTCTCACATTTGAAACAAATCAAGAAAGGCGCCAACATTACCGTGTTGGTCACAAGAGGGTGTATGAGTGTATGCTAGATGAAGGAAGTTGTGGAAAGAGCATTGGTGCTGTACAATATCATGCTCATTTGTGGGACCGCCATGATTATCTTGTTAAGCGAATGATGGAGGACCTGAGTGCTGATGTTGCTTCTTGTGCATTGGTTGGTTCAGCATCAGACACTACAGGACCCTGTCGAGTGTGTCTTTGCATGCTTGCACAGCCAGCCCGGCAGCTCCATGAGCTCTTGGTGCATGGCGTGATGTCTAGTATGCTGACCCTTGGCTCCAGCTCCCCACAAGCCAGTGTTTGGTGGACTGGAAGAGGTTTAGCCTGGACTTGTCACCAATGTTGTGCTTCTAACTCTTCAGGTCAAAATCCTAGGTACCTTTTATTGTTGTGTGCTCCACATGCATTCCCTAAGATATTGGCTAACCATTTGGTTAATGTACATCTTATGAGTGATACTTTATTGCATGGTTGGTGGCTAGTGTTGCGTCTGTTGCTTACATCACCACAGGTTCATCGTGTATCTCTGGCATCCTTTCTTGCTCTGGGTCTGCAAAATGACTTGTCCTCTACCTGTTGCCTTATGTGTAAACGTTCCCTTGCATTTATGGTGAGTCCACAGTTAGAAGAATCAAGAGGGTTATGTGCATGGTGTTTGGATATGGCAAAGGATAGCTTAGCATGTTGGTTCCTGTGTGGGTATCCTTATCAAAGTTCTGAGTCTCAGCTTACTTCTCATCTGTTGTCAAATCATGCAAACCAGCTTTCTGGAGGATGGTGTGTTCTTTGTGGCCAATGGGTGAAATGTCTCCTTTCTCATGATTTAAGTCATACCTATATTGAAAAGAGTATTTCACATTTCTACTGTACTTTTTGTTCTGAAAATCTGGCAGGCCAGAATGTGATATATTGGGCAATACATTCGTGGGCTGCTCATGTCTACCCATGTCCTTTCCCTACCTGTGTCACCTACCACATTACAGCTGATGGAGAGGGCAAGCTAAAGCATTTAAGACAGTGTTACCCACCTCCATGCACTTAGCAGCTCACATCAATGCTTACCATCTTTCAACTGACAAGAACCTGAGACTGGATGAGGTTGCTTTGCTTCTTCAGTGGGTGAGAGGTGTCGCGGAGGAATGTTGATGGCAGCAGATGCTCAGTCTCTAAATTCGGTCTGGTATGATCACATTGGGGAAACATTCACTCTTGTTCGCAATCCACTCAATTTACACTTTTCAATGACTGTAAAAGTCTGGTGCTCATGTGCTCTCTGTGGATGCTCAACATTCTTAGTGCTTCGCTACCGAGATAGCAGCCCATCTCCTATTTGTCCTGAGTGCCGTTATGGTCTTAGACACTGTCAAACTGGACCACCATGGAAATGTCCCTCCAAGACTTGTGATTTTATCATTCCTCAAGCAGCTGGTCTCTATGTTCACCTGATGGAATCCCCCAAGCATAGACATACCATTAAGCCTAATCTCAAATATGTGACATTGCCCAGTCGGTGTTCCAAATGTGATGCTACAGAGATGTTTCGTGACCGGTTTGTCGCTATTCTGTCACCATCTACTATCTCATACACTTGCATGTCTTATTTGCCCCTTTCATGCTATCACAGCAACATCCCTACAACATCACCGAAATACTTGTCATGACTTGAGGTCATGGGACACAGTATGGACTAGCCTTACTAACAAGCACCAGGTTAGAGAAAAGTACAAAGGGTCAAATGTTGAATCTTCAACAAAACAAGAAAGCTGTTTGATGCTTGTAGGTATGAACTCAGCTGGGGGTGTGATAGCTCAATGTGACCCATTCATTAACACCACTCCCTTAATGCAAGCAGCTCAGGAAAGTATTGAAGTAGGACAGAGGCAACAGATGGGAAAAATCACCAGTATGCAGGAATACTTCGAGAGTGAAGACGAAAGTATGCTGGATGGTGTGAATCTTTATGTACTGTATCTATGTCTCCCCATAAGTTTACTCCACCTACAAATGACACTTCACAAATATATGAAAAAACAAAAAATGATAGAAGAGAAAAACTGAATCAGAACAACCCACTTGTGTCATCAAAACTGAAAGTGTATCAGAAAGTACAATGAAGCCTATGAAAAGTGAAGTTGATAGTACTATGGCTTCTGTTGAACCTAGTGATGAAACAACAAGAGAGGAGATTGCAGAACCTCAAAAAGAGTACGAGGAGGAGGATGACAGTGGGAGTGAACCGCCATTACAGATTGATACAGCAGCTGCATCTCCTAATTCTCTACGAGGATCAGGTCCTCCTAGTCCTGAATCTCCATTGTCAGGCCTAAATACTCTTCAGGCACGACCTGCACCAGCACAAACTACAAGTAGGCTTTCAGACTTAGATACAACCAAAGAAGGAGTTTGTTTTGAAAAGACTGAAATGACAGAAGCATCAACCTCTAACACCTCAGAAAAAAAAGAATCTGACAAACCAGAGAAAAAAGATCAGTTGCAAGGAGAAGGAGGAATGTTATCATTTGGATTAGTTGATGCTTTGAACAATGTTGTGGCACAGACTTTTCGTACTATGACGGAAGTTTTAACTGAAAAAATTCATCAGAAAGATGAAGGGAGAAATAAACCTGTCGGACAGACTTCTGTTGTGTCTAAAACTGCTTGTCAGGACACTGGTACCTCACAAGTGAAACCCTCTGTAGAAAAGTAGGCCGAAGAGGAGAACCAAAACCTATTCCAAAGGGTCTTGGGGAAAATGCAGACATTGACATAAAATCTATGGGAGAGAACATCTTGCAAGATCTTAATGACAAGTATACTGGGCAATGTGTTGGATGTAGTGTCAGTGTTCTTTTGCCCCGTCTCTTACTGCACTTGAATGAGGTTCATTCTGAGTCCCTTGTTACTTGTACATGTGGAGCTTTTCAGGGAGGTCTCTTTGCATTTCTTGTTCATTCTTTTCATCTGTCACACTTACCTAGTGAGGCTCGTCCTTTAATGTTGTCCACAACAGATGGCAGCCAGAAGACAATGATAGTCCTGGAAGCAAGATCGTCCTCCCTTACCCACACATACCCATGTTTCAAATGCGGTAAGCGTTTCAAGCAGGAAAAATCTAGGCAGCTTCACTACAATCTCTGCAAGTTGGAGAAAAAGTTTGAATGTGAAGTTTGTGGTGAAAAGTTTGTGCGTGACCACCACCTTGTAAAACACAAGGAATGGAAGCATAACCCCCAGACCTGCCCTCACTGTGGTAAAGGTTTCACTTCTGAGGTCTCTTTAACTCAACATGTTCTTCATATACATAAGAAGTTACTGGCTCACAAGTGTGAGCAATGTGGAGACAGGTTCAGCAATCGTTCCAGACTGAAAGTACATTCACGCATTCACACTGGACAGCGTCCACATAGCTGTCAGCACTGTACACAGGCTTTTGTATCAAAAAATATATTAGCCAAGCATGTAGTCTCAGATCATCCGGGGCGAGTGTCCAATTACCAATCAGATTCGAGTGAAGATCTTAGCCGTTACAAAAGTCGAAAGCACAGAACATCCTTAGATAAGGCAGGAAAACAAAAGGATAGGCGGGAAAGTGATTCAGACTCAGATGTTTCAGAACGGCATGGTCCAAACACAGAAGCAAGTAAAGCATCAAATCCAGTTGATGATGACAAAGTAGCTGAGGAAGAATTCCAAACAAGACTGGTTATGTTAGCTATGACTGAATCTGATTTAGAAACCTCAGAATCTGATTCGGAAGCTGCAACTTCCAAACACGGGAAACAGGTTAGTAAGCAGAGGAGTCTATCAATAGTGTCCGAAAACCCAAGTGAAGAATATCATAGTTCTGTGTTTGATCTTTCAAAAAATGAAGACCAGAAAAAGAAAAGGATAACAGATTGTTCCAGTAGTGTTGTTGGAGCCATTGGAGGATCAGTCAGTGAGAATTCCGCATCACTGGCTGTACGGGATGATATGTTGCAAATAGTAGATAGAGCGGTAGGCCTCCGTTGTGGACCATGCCACCAGACATGGAATGATCCTGCAGGAAAACTACTCCATATGTATCTAGTTCATCCACAACTTGTCCTAAACCTTGGACTCACAGACTGTGCATTTTGTAACTTCTCTTTCTCTACAGCTGATGATATTAATGACCACCACCTGGCTGTCCATCAGCGAGCAATGTTGCCAGATGGAACTTTTCGTTGCCTGTGTGGTCTTGTTTTCCGTGAGGATGGAGCTTACTATTTTCACCTGTACTATGCCCACAAAGCCCAGCGGGCCCTCAATGTTGGTGGAGAGATTGTTTGTCGGGTGTGTGAGAACCGGCCGCGTCTCAATAAGATTGTTGATTTAGTGGTACATCTAAGTGACATGCACACCATGTTTGATCATGTAAGAGTAAATGATTCATACATGTGTAATTTTTGTTACAAGGCATTTGAGTCATGGACTGTACTAAGTTTACATTTCTTTATGGTACACAAGGCTACCAAGAGTCAAACTCATAGTTATGATTGTCCTTATTGTGAAGGAGCTTCACCTTGGCACTCCCTTGAGGCATTGCAATATCACTTAGACAATGTTCATCCTGCTCGCCATCGTGTTCATAAAGTGCCAGAAAACTCGTGTAGTATTTACATGCCAGCCTCACGTGCTGTTGTTACCCATCTAGTGAGTCAAAGAACAAAAGAAAGAAGCCTGCAAACAGTAGTGGTGCAAAACCTCCCCCAAAGAGACGTAAAAGAGCACCCAAGAAAAAAAATTATGAGGAATCGAGCATGGAAGCAGATGAAACCTTGTACTGTATCTGTCAGTGTCCTTATGATGAGGTATCTGATATGATAGGATGTGACAATCAATCATGTCGATATCAGTGGTTTCACTTTGAGTGTGTCGGTATAATGGCTGCCCCAGAAGGTAATTGGTATTGTCCTGAATGTACCACTTCTTTCAAGGGAGTGGAAAAACAGCAGAGACCACGAAAGCAGCAACCCCATGCTGATCTTTATGAGTATTACAGTAATTTTTGAGACTAATCCTCAACCTCAAACTCAAACTCAAGTTCCAGACAAACCACCCAGTCAGCGACAGCGTTCTTCCTCCTCTTCCTCCTCCTCTTCCTCCTCCTCCTCCTCCTCCTCAAGTGATTCTTCTTCTTCTTCTTCTAGTAGTGATTCAAGTAGTGATAATGAGAATAATGCCAACAATGACTGAGATGTGTACTGAAATTTTGAATCTATATATATCTTAACTTGGAAGATTGTTGACTTATCCTTTGTCATTTCAGTACAACATATACTTATAACAAGAGAAAAAAATTGCTTATGGTTGTTAACTATTCCCTTTCTTAGTCTGGTATTTTCTAACTGAAATAGCCCATTTCCATTGTACTGTAAATAGATATTCAGTTTGTAGTTATATATGCCATGATACTTTGTAGATTAGTATTTCCAATGAGTTACTACTATGATACTATGATGGTAGGAGTTTAGACCGCAGTGCCGTACCTGAAAACTAAGACTGGTTAAAAGCACCGCTAGATGGTAGTCTAAATTCATTACCTTCAACAAATATGTGCACCGGTGACACTAAGTGTCATATACTTGCCTTGGCTATGAATGAAGCTTTATTAATTCCATGATTATTTTGGGATTGGATTTTGAATGGATTAATCCTATAGTTAATAGGAATCAGTCCAAATAAAGTACTTTGAATGTTGTGTTAGTCATCTGCTGCAATCATATTATATTTTTCATGTAATTTAGGAATGTTTAGGTGCCAAAAAGTATCAAAATTTATATGATTACTTGTTTAATGCAGTTTTCGTGACACTGAAAAGCTGTACTTTGATGAAAATGTTATTTTATATACACATGACTTTTTTTTGCTGAGTTTGTAGACCTTTGATATGTTATATAATAAATGTTTTTAAAACTTGTGTCATGAAACTCAGGAATCAGTTTTAGGCAATGATGTTTCTCTTGGTATATTCTGTTAAAACTAATTTTCCTGTGTGGGTATTACATAATTTTTTTCTTCGAAAGATAGAAGAAACTTCAATATTTCTTTCTTTATTATTGGTGGTAATGCTAGTTACAGTAATACTAATAATGATAATTGTAAAGTTTAGCCTGCGGCATAAATAAGTAATTTTGATCATGTTCTTTCTATCATTTTACAGCTGATGCACTCTGTAAAACAAGTGTAGCAGAGATAACATTGATTCTGTACCGTTGTATGTCTGTTTATGGATGATATGATTGTAAATAGTCTGGCTTATGTACAAAATGTATTAGTAAATATGATGTAGCAAAAAAAATTCTATATATTTGTTTGCCTTTATCAAAAGGAATATCAAGTACAGGGGGGTCCCAAAGATACGAGCAGTTAGGTTCCACTTGGCATACTCGTAAAGTGAAATCTCGTATAACGAAACGCATAACTAATGATAAGATATAGGTTTGGTTCCAGGACCCCATCAATTTATAAAAAAAAAAAAAAAAAAAAAAAAAAAAAAAAAAAAATGTTTTTTCAAGTTAAAATAATCTATAGCAAACACAACAAACACACAGCGTCTATATTACCACACTGTACTACCTATTCTGTAGAAAAGCATTCTGAAAGAGAAAATAGCACACAAAATAACATAACTGCACATTAATTAAACATAAAACATGCATAACAAGCAAAAAAGACGTTGTAATGTAGGGACACCGCGTGATACAAGAAGGTAGTGTAGTGGTCCCAAGGTTGGGGCCGCACTCCTGCTAATTACCCCTAAATGTCAGGCCGCGCCATATGCTTAATTACCCTTCAGGTCACGCCTTGCTAGGGGTGACCTGACTGAGGTCCCAAGGTTGGGGCCGCACACCTGCTAACTACCCCTAAATGTCAGGCCGCGCCATATGCTTAATTACCCTTCAGGTCACGGCTTGCTAGAGGTGACCTCACTGGGGTCAACCAAATCCCCCTTTGTCCAGCCTGGGAGTGGTCCCACTTATGTCCATAAGGGGCATTTTGAACTTGATAATTTTACTCACCCCAGTTTGAATGTCGTATCATTGGATTTTCAATCTCGTATATTGAAAATAGACCCTAATTTACACATCTCGTATCATCGGATTCTCGTATACCGAATGCTCGTATAACGGGACCTCCCTGTAGTGTCGTATATCATAACAGATACTCGAGACTAATTACAAGATGGTTGGTAATAACACATGTCAATTCTGAGTGAAGTACTATGAACAATAAACAGTACCTAATCTTGACTGGTAAATAGATAAAACTGAGCATAAATGTGCCCCAGCTTGTGGTTAACAGTGTCTCCTCATGGTGTGAGAGGCACATCCGGTAGCAGTGCACAAATTCTGGTACTGTAATAAGTACATAAAATGTATTGTTTGGCATGACATACAACACACAAAAAGAGTTGATTTCATGCTGTGTTAAGTAAGGTAAAGATGGGGGCATACACTATGCTGCGCTTGGCCTTCGGTGCTCATCTCCGTGGCATTAGCCCTTTGAGCCTGTGATGGGTGAGGACCCGTAACCACGGGACACAGGGCTAGTGTCACATCCAGATTACCACCGTTACCTTCCCCAGGTTTCCCCAGGTACCCATATATCTACCCCGAAAGGGAGAAAGAACAGCTGATTTGGCTGGTCGCCGACTTGCCCTGGCACTGATTCGAACCAGGACGCTAGCCACTACACCACGGAGGCAACAAGTACAGGTCCAAATCCTTTATTTGTTCATCAAAAAAAAAAAAAAATTCCAAAAGAATGCACTTTTTTTCAAGGCGTGTGGAGCAGCATTCAGGTGTGACATGACAACCCTGGAAGATAGGTCGCCACTCCTGTCAATGGTCAGTTTTGACTCAGCGTTTATGCTGTCTAGACTTTGCTGCTGGTATTTGTTCTTACTTAAATAATACCATGTTCAAAAAGGCGGCAGAAAGGCATTTTGTAATTGCACAACCGAGAAGGAAACTTTGCGGCTAGTTTATTGAAGAAAGTAGAGTTACTGTATTTAAAGATACTGTATATAGATTCTACATTGTGAAATTCGATGGAGAAGCATATTATTGATATGAAAACAAGACAAGACAAGAAAAAATGCATAAATTCTATAGCTACTGTATCAATCGGCAGATTTTTTAAACATGGACTAGGGAGAGTCTAATGTGGAGCTTCCATGTTAGACTCAAGTGGTACCAATGCCAAGAACGCGTTTTTTAGACACCAACATCGAGAGCTAACATGATCTTATGTTGATCCACGGCTAATACCACTCTGGCGCCTGGGTTGGCAGCCCTGAACCAGGGAGATATTTTGTTGGGGAGACGAGAGCGGAGGAGGCATTAGTCTCAGCGCTCTGCTACCGAAAACATCAAAACACACCATACCACGCCACCCTAGACTTAAGTCCAGATAAAAGACGCATTCCATCCAAAAGGCAGCCAATACATGCCTTTGCAGGATATTATGAAAGCTGTAGTAAATAAACTATGACAATCCTCAATAATTGTATGTCCTCTGTTCTTTCCTTTTCAATCTACAAATTTAAAAAGTAACAGCCAGTCACAGAACAGTATATCTGTATCCACTAAATTCACTGATATGAAAGCAAACACAATACTTGCTAATTTATTATTTAATGTGTATATATTACTTCATTAGCATATAAGACTACTACGTACAAGCAGAGATATGTACTGTTGGAGTATGTTGCCAAACGATAGCCTGGTGAGATGTGGTACCTGGAACTTTCGCCGATCGTTATTCTCGCCAATTTTTAGAGACTTCCAATTCTTGATTTTGATATTACAGTTCCCCAAAAATATATTTAATCAGCTTGTACCGTATTTTTGCATTAAAGGGATTAAGTACCAGCAATAGCTTAAAAAGTTAGGTTAGGTTAGTAAGCAATGTCCAGGTTTGGTCAGGTTACGTTGCCAATGTCCATGTATTATATTAAGCTGGAGTTTTAGTGTTTTGGGACAATCAAAATATGTAGTGTCCAATAATGAAATTACATATATTCTTCCTTTTCATCTATTACAAGTAGAACTCGCCAAAAATTTCCACGTCAGCGAGTGTTCCACTATCGGCGAGAGGTCTCGTTTTTTTTTTTTTTCGAAGACATTATTATTTTCTATTTAGTTTTGATGTGTTTACCGGGTTTCCCAGGCCCGCTGTCATCGTGGGGGGGCTTCGGGCCCGGGGATTGGGGCCTGACTCCCGGGGGATGACCTGATCGCTCCTTTGGCTTTGGGCCTCTGTCCTCGGTCTGACAAATTTTGCCTGGCCTTTCCTGTCTTCCTCCTTTTTCCCCTCCTTCCCTCTACCTCCTCTTATACCTCCTATCCCCCTTTCCTCCTAAGGTGTGAGAGCCGTGCTGATGGGATATGAGGCTGGCTTCGGGTCAGTCATAAACGGCCTCAGGGTGTCACGGGCACGGTATACCCTCGGTGCCACTGCCCTTACCCTTCATGGGGGTCTTGGGGGGCTGACCGTTTATTTCCCCCTCTTTACTCCAGGCTCACCATGGCCAATGATGAAAACCTAACTCCTATAGGGGCTTTAGGGCCGGCCCGGCCCCTCTACCAAATGGCCCTACTGATCCCCCTGGTTTACCGACCCCTGCTCCTCTTTTGACTACGGCCCGGAATGCTGATATGCCCGTATCCCAAACTCGACCCTCAGAGTCACTTAGTGCTCCTGAGCCCCCTAGCCAGATCAAGAATCCATCCTCAGCACCAGGCGATACTCCAGCCCATAAACCCTCTACCTCTTCCATACCTTCTCCATCCTTGCCTCCCTGCTCTAACCCTCCAGATCCCTCCTCTACCCTTCTTCCTTCCCAACCTTCTTTATCCTCTTCCTCAACCTGTATAGCTACTCTTGCACCCTACAACCCTTCTCCCTCCGGGAGACCTACAGTCCGCACCGTCACCTGTTCCACACGCCTACGCACATCAACTTCTCTCCCTGACCCTTCATCGACACTCTTTTTGGTCCTGCCAAATGGGACAGTTTCTTCATCGTCCCTAGCAACGCCCCTCACCCTGCTTGCACCCTAAGTTTTCAGAAATGTTTCCAACGACAAGTCGGCATGGTTACATTCCGTACCCGCGCTGATCGGTCCCGCCTGGTGATAGTTGACACTGAAGCCCAAGGCCACTGCACTGACCAACCTTAAAGACCTGGACGGCAACCCATTCTACATCATGCCTGACACTGCTCTTAACACTTGCACTGGAACTGTTTCCATCCACCTGCATTCTTGCCCAGTTGATGACAAAGAATGGTCAGAATGCGTGGATGCCCTCCTCGACCTTTGGGCAGTGATTTATGATGCCGTTGCAGTTTACTGCTATACCATCCCACCCCGAGGCTGCCGAAGGTACCCTACCAACATTGCCAAAGTCACCTTCAAAAGGCAAACGCTCCCTGACAGCCTTTATGTTGGCGGAGTACACTCGCCAGTTAAACCTTACCGCCCTAATCCTCGCCAGTGGCCAACATGCTTGCGTTTTGGCCACCCTCCCAAAGCACTGCCAATCCTCTGCTTGCTGCCCTCTTTGTGCTCCAGGGGCATTCCAGGACGGGTGGCCCAGAGAGTAACCCTCACCAACTCTGATTTTGCTTAAATTTGGCACATGTTATGAGTGTTGCTACCATATGCCTTGTGCAAAATTTGAGCACTCTAGGGTCAACGGGCCCTCCTGTAAGAGGTCATCAAAATTTGGCATGACCTCGAAAATGACCTAAAAGATCAAACTTCAAATGTCCCTAAAATCTTTATTTATAAACTTAGAGAGATGGTTTTAATATCTTTTTTACTCAGTATGAGTCTCTGAATCATTCTAGGTTTACAGAATTAACTTACATCAATAACTAAAAAAGGGGCACAAAATTTGAACTTTGACCTTGACCTGTGACCTTGAAGTTCACTCGCGACAAAAAAATAATTTAGTCAAAATTGAAGCTTTTGTATGTTTACTTCAAAATAACCTAAAAAATTGTGTCTTATTCTGCATAGGTAAGCCTGTACAGGTTCTCAAAGCCGACTTTTTTTTGTTTTTTTCATAAATAATGTGTTTTTCTAATTTTCTTCCAGATATATTTTGGTTTAAGTAGCTAATTACTAACCTAATGTGAATGTCAAATGGTGAGAAAGGTATGTTTGTGATCCCATGAAAAAACACAACAGTAAGATAATAAAAGCTCTCATTCCTGTGCCAAAAACATTATATAAATATTTGGGACTACAGGCAGGTCAAATGATTTGTAAAAATTGCCACCATAATCTTGTGCTTTGAGAAAGAAATCTGGTTTTTGCTTTTGCGGAGCCTGCAGAAGTTTCTTCAAGTTCTGAAGAAGCAAACATAGATGACAGTTGCACATCCACAACGGTTCAGAAATGGATACATCAAGGAATTCGCCCTGGACAGGCTGAATGTGACCCTGCCACTGTTTGTCATCACTCCTGTTAAAACAAGTTAGATCATGACAAATATTTTCGAAGTTAATTTTCACCTTGTTTAGGTTGGGACAATAAACTAGTGCTCAGTACTTAGCTATGTACATACACTGAAACATACTTTTAAGAATACATAGATCTGTAAATTTATTAATTTATATATATTTCGGTAATTCTTAAAAGTATGTTTCAGTGTATGTACATAGCTAAGTACTGAGCACTAGTTTATTGTCCCAACCTAAACAGGTGAAAATTAACTTTGAAAATATTTGTCATGATCTAACTTGTTTTTAACTGGAGTGATGTCAAACAGTGGCAGGGGCACATTCAGCCTGTCCAGGGCGAATTCCTTTGATGTATCCATTTCTGAAACCGTTTTGGATGTGCACTGTCATCTATGTTTGCTTCTTCAGAACTTGAAGAAACTTCTGCAGGCTCCGCAGAAGCAGAACCAGATTTCTTTCTCAAAGCCACAAGATTATGGTGGCAATTTTTACAAATCATTTGACCTGCCTGTAGTCCCAAATATTTATATAATCTTTTAGGCACAGGAATGAGAGCTTTTATTATCTTACTGTTGTGTTTTTTCATGGGGTCACAACATACCTTTCTCACCATTTTGACATTCACATTAGGGTAGTAATTAGCTACTTAAACCAAATATATCTGGAAGAAAATTAGAAAAACGCATTATTTATGAAAAAAACAAAAAAAAGTCGGCTTTGAGAACCTGTACAGGCTTACCTATGCAGAATAAGACCCCAATTTTTTATGTTATTTTGAAGTAAACATACAAAGCTTCAATTTTGACTAAATTATTTTTTTTGTCGGCGAGTGAACTTCAAGGTCACAGGTCAAGGTCAAGTTCAAATTTTGTGCCCTTTTTTCAGTTATTGATGTAAGTTAATTCTGTAAACCTAGAATGATTCAGAGACTCATACTGAGTAAAAAAGATATTAAAACCATCTCTCAAAGTTTATAAATAAGATTTTAGGGACATTTGAAGTTTGATCTTTTAGGTCCATTTTCGAGGTCATGCCAAAATTTTGATGACCTCTTACGGGAGACCCGTTGACCCTAGAGTGCTAAAATTTTGCACAAGGCATATGGCAGCAACACTCATAACATGTGCCAAATTTAAGCAAAATCGGAGTTTGGTGAGTTTTTAATTTGTCATTTTGGTGGGCCACCTGCCCTGGAATGCCCTCCACCTGGCCATGCTCGTTCCACATGTCCCTGCAACGTCGCCCACGTGTGCTCACTGTGGTGTTCTTCTACAGGGGTTGCCCTGTCAAACCGCTTGGAATCAGAAGTGGCAACCATTAGATTTGAGAAGGGCTTAACTCTGAGGGAAGCTTGCCAAGAAGCTCGCCGCCAAGGCTTTTCGCCTACCCCCGTCTCCCAGCTTATTTCCAATCCCAATTTTCCGGATCCCCCTACCAACCTCTCCTATCCTCTCTTTCCCTGTTCCTCCTCCAACTCCTCGTCCTTCCTTTGCTCCTGCTGCCCCCTTTCTCTCCGTAAATAACCCCTTTTCTGTCCTCGGTCTAGATACTCCGACCTCTACCCCCTTCCTCGATCCCCACACCCCTTCCTCAACGCACTCTTCGGCCTTCTCTTACCAACGACCTAAACGTCCTTCCCCTTCCTCCCCCCCAAGACCTCCCACTATCTCTCCCTCCTCCTCAGCTCCTCACACCCCACTTTCTACATTTCCCCCGACTAAGAAACCCTGTGCCTCCCCGGTCTCCCGTCCTGACTCTCCAGTTGAGACCATACCTATGATCGAGGAGTACCTCGCTCAATCTCAAGGAATGACCCCTCTACCCACTTCCCAGACCACCTCATCTTCCCCACCTCTGTCTCAACCCTCAAAGTCTCAGCTGAGATGCATTCTCTTCCCTCCCACCTTCCTCCTGCCTCCCAGCTTACCCCCTGTTCCCGCCCTTCTCCATCATTCTCCCCACTCCACCCTTCTCCCCTTCCCTCTGATCACCCTATGTCCTCTCCCCCATCTTGACACTGCAGATCCTCCTGACCCCTCTACTCCTGACGCTGCCATTCCAACCCTCATCACCCGCTGAACTCTACCAATGTCTGTTCTCCAATGGAAAATTCGCGGCTTCCGCTCCCACAGACAAGACCTTCGTCTCCTGATTTCTTGCTATGAACCTCAAGTTATCTGCCTCCAAGAAACTTTGCTTACTCAACCCCCTGTTCCAATTCCCAATTACAATTTTATTTCCTCTCCCCATTCTATTTCTTCCTCCTCTATTCTTGTCCACCAGAAAATGGCCCTTGTCTTTCCAAATATCAACACTACTGTCCCATGTACCCTATTAAGGGTATATATCCAGCGTTGGATTCTATTGTTTCAATTTATTTATCTCCTCAATCTATTAACTTGATGCTTTACACCAGTGTTCTTAACCTGGGTTCGATCGAACCCCAGGGGTTCAGTGAGCCAGTTTCAGGGGTTCGGCGGAGGCCCTCCAAAAACATTGCTATTATGCTATTATTGTAATTGCAGATTACACTGGTCGACACCAAAAATGGTTCTGAGTTCATTGTGTGTGGGTTGGAAAGAATTTTCGCTGCTGATTTAAAAAATGGCATTGCTTTTTCTCTAGCATGTATAGTTTTTGAAATATCGCATTTTAATTTTAATAGCTATTATAATTATATACGTATATATAATTATCTAATTAATCGAAACAATCCCCCTACGTTAATATATATTGCTCGTAATTAAATTATGGTGGTGCCTGCGGCTTTATTAGGACCTAATGTACATATCTGGCAAAAAATATACTTAAATTATGTTCCAAATATATCCGAAAATGTGCCACATCTTGGAATATCCGAAAATATGCCAATCACAGTAAATTTTGACTATATATATAATATATATATATATATATATATATATATATATATATTATATATATATACATATATTATATATATTATATTATATATATCTTATTATATTATATATATATATATATATATCTGTATTTTGGAACACAATTTTCGAGATTTTTTTGAGAGAAAGATGCGCTAGTTCGAAGAACAGTCAGATCTAGACTGTTCTTCAGAAGAACAGTCAAGATCTCAAATTGGTATTAAATATACATATGATCAAAACTATACCTAACACACAAAGTACTCACCCTGCTCCATAGTACATCAGAAGTTTTTCTGTAGTTTGCTCTTTCGTTTGTAGGAGCAGCTGCTTTCTCGTTGTAGCGTCCAGCATAGTCCCCTATCATGTTTGGGATTGAATCGTCCTTGGTATCGGGTTTCCATGGTGGCAATGTCCTGGTGGAAACGTTCCCCCTGCTCATCACTGACCGCGCCAAGATTCGTTGGGAAGAAATCAAGATGTGAATGGAAAAAGTGATTTTGAGTGACATCCGAGCCCCAGCGCATGGTAACTCTTCAACATGTCATTTACAAGTTCCTCATAATTCGATGCTCGAACATTACCTAGGTAGTTTTTTATAACAGCCAAAAAGCTCTTCCAAGCAGCTTTTTCCAGGGCAGTTAGGCTCT
>JACEEZ010007191.1:52500-60000 GCA_016584305.1 Chionoecetes opilio
CACTCCCTTTGGGGTGACTCCACCGTAAAACCCGTGGCCGCTCCCTTGAACACTTCTTATCCACCACCGACCTCATTATTCTCGACTCTGATGACCCCACTCACTTTAATGTGAGAACTCAGTCATTTTCCTGCCTTGACCTCTCCTTTGCCCTCCTTCCCTCCGCTTAGACCTGCATTGGTTGGTCCTCGACCATACCTTTATAGTGACCACTTTCGTATCCTACTTTCTCCTACCTCATACGTCCACTTCCTAACCCTCCACGCTGGTGTTTCCGCAGAGCCGACTGGCGCACTTTTGCCTCCCTTTATATGCCCTTCCGCTTCATCCTTCCACCTTTTCTTCCACCTCTGATATGCTCACCTACTTTTCCGTCTCTACTCTAAGTGCTGCCCTTACTGCCATCCCCCGGACCTCTCGACCTTTTACCTCCAAATGCGTTCCCTGGTGACTTTAGATTGTTCAAAAGCCCACCGACTAAACGTGCTGCTTGGAGCAGCTACCGCTGCAACGCGGTACCCCCGGCCAACTCCCAGCTCTTATTTCATTTAAAATAGCCTCTGCCCGTCTTAAACGGACCATTAAACTCTCTGTCATTAATAGTTGGTGCACCTATCCCCCCTTTGNACTAAACTGAGCGATCGGCCCTATAGTTGACACTGAGCCAACCTGCAGACCAACCTTAAAGACCTGGACGGCAACCCATTCTACATCATGCCTGACACTGCTCTTAACACTTGCACTGGAACTGTTTCCATCCACCTGCATTCTTGCCCAGTTGATGACAAAGAATGGTCAGAATGCGTGGATGCCCTCCTCGACCTTTGGGCAGTGATTTATGATGCCGTTGCAGTTTACTGCTATACCATCCCACCCCGAGGCTGCCGAAGGTACCCTACCAACATTGCCAAAGTCACCTTCAAAAGGCAAACGCTCCCTGACAGCCTTTATGTTGGCGGAGTACACTCGCCAGTTAAACCTTACCGCCCTAATCCTCGCCAGTGCCAGACATGCTTGCGTTTTGGCCACCCTGCCAAGCACTGCCAATCCTCTGCTTGCTGCCCTCTTTGTGCTCCAGGGGCATTCCAGGACAGGTGGCCCAGAGAGTAACACCTCACCAACTCTGATTTTGCTTAAATTTGGCACATGTTATGAGTGTTGCTGCCATATGCCTTGTGCAAAATTTGAGCACTCTAGGGTCAACGGGTCTCCTGTAAGAGGTCATCAAAATTTTGGCATGACCTCGAAAATGACCTAAAAGATCAAACTTCAAATGTCCCTAAAATCTTTATTTATAAACTTAGAGAGATGGTTTTAATATCTTTTTTACTCAGTATGAGTCTCTGAATCATTCTAGGTTTACAGAATTAACTTACATCAATAACTGAAAAAGGGCACAAAATTTGAACTTTGACCTTGACCTGTGACCTTGAAGTTCACTCGCGACAAAAAAAATAATTTAGTCAAAATTGAAGCTTTGTATGTTTACTTCAAAATAACCTAAAAAAATTGTGTCTTATTCTGCATAGGTAAGCCTGTACAGGTTCTCAAAGCCGACTTTTTTTTGTTTTTTTCATAAATAATGTGTTTTTCTAATTTTCTTCCAGATATATTTTGGTTTAAGTAGCTAATTACTAACCTAATGTGAATGTCAAAATGGTGAGAAAGGTATGTTGTGATCCCATGAAAAAACACAACAGTAAGATAATAAAAGCTCTCATTCCTGTGCCTAAAAGATTATATAAATATTTGGGACTACAGGCAGGTCAAATGATTTGTAAAAATTGCCACCATAATCTTGTGGCTTTGAGAAAGAAATCTGGTTCTGCTTCTGCGGAGCCTGCAGAAGTTTCTTCAAGTTCTGAAGAAGCAAACATAGATGACAGTTGCACATCCAACAACGGTTCAGAAATGGATACATCAAAGGAATTCGCCCTGGACAGGCTGAATGTGACCCTGCCACTGTTTGTCATCACTCCTGTTAAAACAAGTTAGATCATGACAAATATTTTCGAAGTTAATTTTCACCTTGTTTAGGTTGGGACAATAAACTAGTGCTCAGTACTTAGCTATGTACATACACTGAAACATACTTTTAAGAATACATAGATCTGTAAATTTATTAATTTATATATATTTCGGTAATTCTTAAAAGTATGTTTCAGTGTATGTACATAGCTAAGTACTGAGCACTAGTTTATTGTCCCAACCTAAACAAGGTGAAAATTAACTTTGAAAATATTTGTCATGATCTAACTTGTTTTAACTGGAGTGATGTCAAACAGTGGCAGGGTCACATTCAGCCTGTCCAGGGCGAATTCCTTTGATGTATCCATTTCTGAACCGTTGTTGGATGTGCAACTGTCATCTATGTTTGCTTCTTCAGAACTTGAAGAAACTTCTGCAGGCTCCGCAGAAGCAGAACCAGATTTCTTTCTCAAAGCCACAAGATTATGGTGGCAATTTTTACAATCATTTGACCTGCCTGTAGTCCCAAATATTTATATAATCTTTTAGGCACAGGAATGAGAGCTTTTATTATCTTACTGTTGTGTTTTTCATGGGATCACAACATACCTTTCTCACCATTTTGACATTCACATTAGGGTAGTAATAGCTACTTAAACCAAAATATATCTGGAAGAAAATTAGAAAAAACGCATTATTTATGAAAAAAACAAAAAAAAGTCGGCTTTGAGAACCTGTACAGGCTTACCTATGCAGAATAAGACACAATTTTTTTATGTTATTTTGAAGTAAACATACAAAGCTTCAATTTTGACTAAATTATTTTTTTTGTCGCGAGTGAACTTCAAGGTCACAGGTCAAGGTCAAAGTTCAAATTTTGTGCCCTTTTTTCAGTTATTGATGTAAGTTAATTCTGTAAACCTAGAATGATTCAGAGACTCATACTGAGTAAAAAAGATATTAAAACCATCTCTCTAAGTTTATAAATAAAGATTTTAGGGACATTTGAAGTTTGATCTTTTAGGTCATTTTCGAGGTCATGCCAAAATTTTGATGACCTCTTACAGGAGACCCGTTGACCCTAGAGTGCTCAAATTTTGCACAAGGCATATGGCAGCAACACTCATAACATGTGCCAAATTTAAGCAAAATCGGAGTTGGTGAGGTTGTTAATTTGTCATTTTGGTGGGCCACCTGCCCTGGAATGCCCCTCCACCTGGCCATGCTCGTTCCACATGTCCTGCAACGTCGCCCACGTGTGCTCACTGTGGTGGTTCTTCTACAGGGGTTGCCCTGTCTACCGCTTTGAATCAGAAGTGGCAACCATTAGATTTGAGAAGGGCTTAACTCTGAGGGAAGCTTGCCAAGAAGCTCGCCGCCAAGGCTTTTCGCCTACCCCCGTCTCCCAGCTTATTTCCAATCCCAATTTTCCGGATCCCCCTACCACAACCTCTCCTATCCTCTCTTTCCCTGTTCCTCCTCCAACTCCTCGTCCTTCCTTTGCTCCTGCTGCCCCCTTTCTCTCCGTAAATAACCCCTTTTCTGTCCTCGGTCTAGATACTCCGACCTCTACCCCTTCCTCGATCCCCACACCCCTTCCTCAACGCACTCTTCGGCCTTCTCTTACCAGACGACCTAAACGTCCTTCCCCTTCCTCCCCCCCAAGACCTCCCACTATCTCTCCCTCCTCCTCAGCTCCTCACACCCCACTTTCTACATCTCCGACTAAGAAACCCTGTGCCTCCCAGGTCTCCCGTCCTGACTCTCCAGTTGAGACCATACCTATGATCGAGGAGTACCTCGCTCAATCTCAAGGAATGACCCCTCTACCCACTTCCCAGACCACCTCATCTTCCCCACCTTCTGTCTCAACCCTCAAAGTCTCAGCTGAGATGCATTCTCTTCCCTCCCACCTTCCTCCTGCCTCCCAGCTTACCCCCTGTTCCCGCCCTTCTCCATCATTCTCCCCACTCCACCCTTCTCCCCTTCCCTCTGATCACCCTATGTCCTCTCCCCCATCTTGACACTGCAGATCCTCCTGACCCCTCTACTCCTGACGCTGCCATTCCAACCCTCATCACCCGCTGAACTCTACACAATGTCTGTTCTCCAATGGAAAATTCGCGGCTTCCGCTCCCACAGACAAGACCTTCGTCTCCTGATTTCTTGCTATGAACCTCAAGTTATCTGCCTCCAAGAAACTTTGCTTACTCAACCCCCTGTTCCAATTCCCAATTACAATTTTATTTCCTCTCCCCATTCTATTTCTTCCTCCTCTATTCTTGTCCACCAGAAAATGGCCCTTGTCTTTCCAAATATCAACACTACTGTCCCATGTACCCTATTAAGGGTATATATCCAGCGTTGGATTACTATTGTTTCAATTTATTTATCTCCTCAATCTATTAACTTTGATGCTTTACACCAGTGGTTCTTAACCTGGGTTCGATCGAACCCCAGGGGTTCAGTGAGCCAGTTTCAGGGGTTCGGCGGAGGCCCTCCAAAAACATTGCTATTATGCTATTATTGTAATTGCAGATTACACTGGTCGACACCAAAAATGGTTCTGAGTTCATTGTTGTGTGGGTTGGAAAGAATTTCGCTGCTGATTTAAAAAATGGCATTGCTTTTCTCTAGCATGTATAGTTTTTGAAATATCGGCATTTTAAATTTAATAGCTATTATACATTATATACGTATATATAATTATCTAATTAATCAAAAACAATCCCCCTACGTTAATATATATTGCTCGTAATTAAATTATGGTGTGCCTGCGGCTTTATTAGGACCTAATGTACATATCTGGCAAAAAATATACTTAAATTATGTTCCAAATATATCCGAAAATGTGCCACATCTTGGAAATATCCGAAAATATGCCAAATCACAGTAAATTTTGACTATATATATATATATATTATATATATATATATATATAATATATATATATATATTATATATATATATATATATTATATATATATATATATATATATATATCTGTATTTTGGAACACAATTTCGAGATTTTTTTTGAGAGAAAGATGCGCTAGTTCGAAGAACAGTCAGATCTAGACTGTTCTTCAGAAGAACAGTCAAGATCTCAAATGGTATTAAATATACATATGATCAAAACTATACCTAACACACAAAAGTACTCACCCTGCCCATAGTACATCAGAAGTGTTTCTGTAGTTTGCTCTTCGTTTGTAGGAGCAGCTGCTTTCTCGTTGTAGCGTCCAGCAATAGTCCCCTATCATGTTGGGATTGAATCGTCCTTGGTATCGGGTTTCCATGGTGGCAATGTCCTGGTGGAAAACGTTCCCCCTGCTCATCACTGACCGCGCCCAAGATTCGTTGGGAAGAAATCAAGATATGAATGGAAAAAGTGGATTTTGAGTGACATCCGAGCCCAAGCGCATGGTAACTCTTCAACATGTCATTTACAAGTTCTCATAATTCGATGCTCGAACATTACCTAGGTAGTTTTTTATAACAGCAAAAAGCTCTTCCAAGCAGCTTTTTCCAGGGCAGTTAGGCTCTTTACAGTCATCATTATTGAGTAGTTGACGAATTTGAGGGCCATTGAAAACACCTGCCTTCACTTTGGCTTCAGATACAGTGCGTTCAAACTTTGCTAACAAAATACTGAAAACCAGCACCATTTTGATCCATGGCTTTCACAAAATTTTTCATTAACCCAAGTTTCAGATGCAATGGAGGTAAGTACACCTTTTCACTGTCAAACAAGAGGTTTGTACATGCAGTTGAACCTGCCAGGTGAGTCTTCGGTCGTGCTGGCCATTCCTTTTGTTTGTAATGTTTGCTGTCCGCTCTAGAGTCCCACAAACAAAGAAAACACATGTGCTTAGTGTAACCTAACTGGAGTCCTAGAAGCAAGGAGATTACCTTCAGGTCCCACACAGATTCCACTGATGTTCTTCATATTTAACAGCAGATAACAAAGTCTTCATAGTTTCATAAGTTTCACTCATTTCATGGCCATGCGCAATTGGAACACTCGGAAGCTTATTTTCCTTTATGCAGAAGAACGGCCCTTAGCGTGTTTTTCCTGAATTATGAACAGCCGCCACTCACTCTTATCATAAGTGTGAGACTCACAAAGTTGTTCCATGAGTGTGTCAACATCAAAGCAGTAACAGAGCTTGTGTTCCATCTGAAGAAGCTTGAAAGTTCTTTATGTCTACGACGAAACGTGGTGATGAGAACTCCTTCTTGTAGCAAATTCCATTCCTTGGGACGAGATCCAAGGACTTCACTTTTCTCCTTGGGTAGATCTAGGTCCCTAGCAAAGGTCATGTAGCATTTCCTGACTGATGAATTGGGCTCTCTGTTGTCTGCCATTTCTTGAA
Organism: Chionoecetes opilio; assembly: GCA_016584305.1. Classification (NCBI taxonomy): domain Eukaryota; kingdom Metazoa; phylum Arthropoda; class Malacostraca; order Decapoda; family Majidae; genus Chionoecetes; species Chionoecetes opilio. The sequence continues at coordinate 58,844 of JACEEZ010007191.1, forward strand.
AGTCTGTATCCATGGGATTATCCTCCTCGTTCGAATCTGATTCACTTATAGTACTTGCAATTGGAACTTGGAACTGGGAGATCAGGACCATGTGGCAGAGGCCTGATGGCAGAAGGTACGTCAGGATACCTGATTTTAGCTCGCGTTTTACTGAATATCCTTTGATGTTAGTGAGGCAGAAGTAGCAGTCAGTACTGTGATCCTTTTCACGCCAAACCATTGGGGATGCCGAATGCCATGCCTGATGGCCGTTTGCCACGCATCCATTCATTCGAGTGGTTCACACAGGGGTTGCCTTCTACGTGAGGGGCCCACTTCTTATCTTGATCACCTATACGGCACTTGAAGTAATGCAGATAAGCTGCTTTAACATTCTTTGTAAGAGGTTTCTTCAGACTGTCAGGGTAAAAATTCCACATATGTAACAAAAATTGTCCGATGCATTCACACAGTTGCGGCATCTCCACAGTTACGGCATCACAGCCCGGTACAAGGTACTATATACGGTAAACCAACTAAAATTAGGACTCCACTAAATCAAACACATCATATCTGCAAAGAAAAATAAAATGTTTAAACATAATGTCAATAGCTGTACGATCAGTAGGTAAAAATGTACTACACAGCCTGCTAACCCTCCCAATACGCAGCGTGCACACCTCCCCTGCTCACTGCACAAACCAACACTGACTCAAAAACACTGCACTGCCCTAAATAGGCTTGAGAAAAGAAAAGATTAAAGAGTTTAAAATGAAAACATTGGTGAAACCTATTTCTGCTGATTTTACCCATATTTTTTCATGAATTGCGTCTGGTTCTCAAAAACTGGACTGAATAGAGTTAATTGAACATCAGATTCGAGTTCAGCAGGGTCGATTTACCTATAATCAGCTTCATTTAGTCCAGAACCATATCTTCGATTTTTTTTTGTCGACCAGTGTTATTCACCAGAGTAAACTATACGCGAAATCAACGTAAATTTAGGCAGCGCGGTGGAGGGAGTCATGTGCGGGTGTGTATAAGCAAAGATATTCTACAACAAGATACCTCACTCCGGGGTGCCCTGTGGTGCGCGTGAAATCGACCTTCGCCGTGCGGCAGGAGTTAACCAGTCTGCTGGCCCATTCACTTGCTGCATATGACTATCAATGAAAATC
>JACEEZ010007191.1:62500-72500 GCA_016584305.1 Chionoecetes opilio
AAAAATGCTTGATTTTCAATTAATTTCCTGACCCCTACTCAGACCCCCAGCTGTAGAGACTCGCTTGGCTCGCCCAACTTCGTCTTAAAACAATCCTGGATTCACCTCTGTGCCCCTACCCCCTCCTTTCCGAGGACCCATATATGCCACTGCTTCAGAGTTCTTCCTTCCTTCCTTCTTATTATCCAAATACAAACTTGAATTTTGAGGCAATTTTCCTCTAATTTTTGCATCAATTAAATAAAAATGTATTCTTATTATTCAAATATTTCTTGAATTTTGAAGCAATTTTTCTTAAATTTTTGTATAATTTTTTTTTTCTTTACATATTTGAGGGGTTCGACCAGTGTGCAGAGGATTTCGTTAGGGTTCGGCGCCTCTGAAAAGGGAACCACTGCCTTACACGCCCTTCTCTCCCACCTACAACCTCCTTTGCTGGTAGTAGGTGACTTTAACTGCCGCCACTCCCTTTGGGGTGACTCCACCGTAAAACCCGTGGCCGCTCCCTTGAACACTTCTTATCCACCACCGACCTCATTATTCTCGACTCTGATGACCCCACTCACTTTAATGTGAGAACTCAGTCATTTTCCTGCCTTGACCTCTCCCTTTGCCCTCCTTCCCTCCGCTTAGACCTGCATTGGTTGGTCCTCGACCAATACCTTTATAGTGACCACTTTCGTATCCTACTTTCTCCTACCTCATACGTCCCACTTCCTAACCCTCCACGCTGGTGTTTCCGCAGAGCCGACTGGCGCACTTTTGCCTCCCTTTATATGCCCTTCCGCTTCATCCTTCCACCTTTTCTTCCACCTCTGATATGCTCACCTACTTTTCCGTCTCTACTCTAAGTGCTGCCCTTACTGCCATCCCCCGGACCTCTCGACCTTTTACCTCCAAATGCGTTCCCTGGTGGACTTTAGATTGTTCAAAAGCCCACCGACTAAAACGTGCTGCTTGGAGCAGCTACCGCTGCAAACGCGGTACCCCCGGCCAACTCCCAGCTCTTATTTCATTTAAAATAGCCTCTGCCCGTCTTAAACGGACCATTAAACTCTCTGTCATTAATAGTTGGTGCACCTACGTCTCCTCTCTCACAACCGATACTCCTATTTCCTCAGTTTGGTGCCGAATACATAGGCTGTCAGGTAAACATCCGCCCCTTGTTGCCCCAGTCCTGCCCGTTCGTAACAACATTTTTGCTGAGCCTTTACAAGTAGCAGAGGAATAAGGTTCCTTTTTTAGTCTGGTAAGTAGTGGCTCTCACCTCTCTCCCCAGTTCACTAGTATCAAAGCTACCAGGGAACGCTTTCCTGTCGCCTTCCTATCCTCTACTGAGCATTACAATGCTCCTTTCTCTTCCTCTGAACTCACCTCTGCTCTTCATTCTTGCCGCAACACCCGTGAAGGCCCTGACGGCATCCACTATCCATGCTTAAACACCTTCCTCCTGTTTCTCTCATCTTCTTACTGGTCCTTTTTCACCGAGTTTGGTCCCTTGGGGACTTTTCCCCCCCATGGTGCGAAGCCCTTGTCCTCCCATTCCTCAAACCTAATAAATCTGGTACCCTCCCACAAGATTACTGTCCCATTGCCTTAACTAGTTGCCTATGTAAGTTACTGGAACGCATGTTAAATCTCCGTCTTATGTGGTTCCTGGAATCAAAAAGTCTTCTCTCTCCTTCTCAATTTGGTTACCGACTTGCCCGAAGCACAGCCGACCCCTTAGCCCACCTAGAAACATACATTACCACAGCCTTTGCACGTCACGAATCAGTCCGTGCTGGTTTTTTTGACCTGGAGAAAGCCTATGATACCACCTGGCGACACCACATCCTCCACCAGTTATCCTCTTTCGGTATAACTGGTAACATTGAGGTCTTTCTCCAGTTCTTTCTCAGTAATCGCTCCTTCCGAGTCAAAATATCTTCCTCCATTTCCTCGTCCTTCCCACAATATCAAGGTGTCCCAAGGAAGTCCCCAAGTGTCGCCTCCGTGGTGCAGTGGCTAGCGTGCCTGGCTACAAAATCTGCAGGCCCTGGTTCAATCCCGGGCCAGGGCAAGCGGTGACCCGCTACCCAGCTGTTCTTCCTTCCTTTCGGGGTTGATAAATGGGTCCTGGGGTAACCTGGGGAAGAACTGTGGTAAACCGGGAGTCACACTAGCCCGTGTCCCGGGGGTTAACGGGTTCTCACCCACCACAGGCTCTAAGGGCTAATGCCACGGAGATGAGCACCGCATGCCACGCGCAGCTTAGCGTATCTTTACCTTTTACCTTTTACCTTTTAGCATCTTTACCTTTTACCAAGGAAGTGCCCCTCAGCACTTCCTTGTTCCTCATTGCAGTTAATGGACTAGTCTCCACCTTACCACCTGGCGTCCGGTCCTCCCTTTTACGTAAATGACCTAGCCATTTACGCTTCCGGCCTTCCCTGGCACCCCTCCGCTGTCTCCCCAATCTGCTATTTTCCGCTGCTTCTTCCTGGGCTACTGATCATGACTTTCGTTTCTCCCCCCCCAAAATCCTTCTCCATCCTATTCTCTCGATCTCGTGTGCCACTCCCACCTCCACTTTATCTATATAACGTACCTCTCAAGTATTGCTCCTCTGGTAAATTCCTTGGCCTCACTTTCGACTCCCGACTTACCTGGAAGGCACATATCCTATCTTCTAAAAGTAACTGCCCTTCGTCGCCTCCGCCTCTTACAAACTATCTCCCATGTGTCTTGGGGTGCTGACTGCAAGACCCTCCTCCATCTCCACACCGTCCTGGTCCTCTCCACTCTTGACTATGGATGTCATATTTATTCCTCTGCCTCTGCCTCCCTCCTCAGTCTCCTGGCCCCTGTTCACCACCTAGGCCTCCATCTGGCTCTAGGTGCCTTTCGCTCCTCCCCTGTTGAGAGCCTCTATGCTGCGTCAGGCCTCCCGTCCCTCTCTAGCCGTTGAGCCCTCCTATCACTTCGGTGCTTTTGATCGCCTTCATCAATTTCCTACTTCTAAGATTGTAGTCCCCCAATCTCTCCTCACAGTAATCTCCTCCTCCCCTCGTTTGTCACCACCCTTCCGTGTTCGTATGCGCACCCTTCTCTCCCACTCCTCCTTTCCTAATCTCTTCCCTTTCTATGTTCATTCCTTCCTTCTGTGGCTTATACCTTCCCCCCATATCTGCTCTTCCGTCCCCACTACCTCTCTAAGTCTACCATTCCTCCTATCGTGTTACGCTCTCACTTTCTCGAACACCTTTCCACTCATTCCTCTAGCACCACGTCTACACTGACGGGTCCCACTCTTGATCTAGCTTTGCTATCCTCTTCCCCTCTCTTCACTATCAATTCCAACTTCCTATAGAATCCAGTGTTCTTACAAGGGAAATTTGTACGCCATCCTCTTCGCCTTAAAACGCATACTTTTCTACTCATCCTGTTCCTTCACTATCTTCACTGATTCCCGCAATTCCCTTTCTCTTATACAATCCCTTCGCTCACTTCACCCTCTTGTTCGGGAGATCCAAGACTGGCTATTCCGCCTATCCGTACGTCACAAAACAATATGCTTCTGCTGGATGCCGAGTCACATGGGTATCTCGGGCAAAAGAACGCGTTGATTCTTTTGCGCGTTCAGCCACTGTGTCCCACTACCCCCGTTTCTCAAAAATTGCCAGCTTTCGACATCTACCCTTCCTTTAAATTTTTCCTTTTCGACCGCTGGCCAGTCCTCCTGGACCAATTTCTCTACCAATAAGCTTCGCCTGATCAAACCCGCCATATCTCCGGGATCGGATCCTTATCACACTAATAGACGTTGGGAGACTGCTCTCGCACGCTTACGCATAGGCCATACCAACCTCACACACTCCTATCTCATGTCACGCTCCTCCCCACACCTCTGCACACCCTGTCAAGCTCCTCTCACTGTCCAACATGTCCTAATATCCTGCCCCCATCTTACTACTGCCCGTTCCAGTTCCTTCCCTCATTTGTCCTCCCTGTCTTGCGGACATTCTTCCGGAATCCCCCTCCTTCTCCCTGGAAAATTTAACCTCCTTCCTCCAGCAAGTCCACATCCTACATCTGATCTAACCATCCTGATGTAACATTCCGTTCTTTCCCCTTCCCTCACCGTTTCAATATTTTTCTAAAACCCCTCCCCTTTTTTATGCTTTGCCATAGTGCCATATGAACCTCTGTGTCTGGGACATTCCCCTTTTTTTGGCATTAAATCGATCAATTTGATGTGTTTACATATATATTGTGTTGTAGAAAATAGAAACACTCGGCAACGCGAAAAGTTGGAACTCTCGCCGACGGGGACGAGAGTATCATAAACCAATAGATGTTGGGAGTGTGAAAGGATGACCCCCTGTTAAATGGGAGGATAGTGTTGGAGTATGTGAGAGAGAGAGATCATGCAAAAGTGAGAGAACAGTAGAATGTGAGAATGAGGTTCATAGATATGTGAAAATGGAGACTTCTGCCTTGGCCTCCCCTTAGACTCTTAAAAGGGGGTTGTAAGGAACCGCTGTCAGCGTAGACTAGACTAGACTATGACCAAAAAAAAGAAATTTGTCTCCTCTGTTCCCATTAAATGCAAGTGCTGCTGTATAGTTGTATAAGTGATGTATTTCAGTTTATGATAGCTTGGATTTGGTGGGCGCGGAGAGGTAAACAAACTAGATTTTCATGTCTCACCAATTTATTGAGTTTTTATAGGAAAGTTTATGAGACGGCAGATAATGATAAGGATTATGATATAATATATCTGGACTTTAGTAAGGCATTTGACAAAGTACCACACGAGCGACTCTTAAATAAGGTTAGGGCTCATGGAATAGATGGGAAGGTTCTTCATTGGATCAGAGCTTGGCTAATAAGTAATAGGCAACAAAAGGTTACAATTAATGGTTCTAAATCTGAATGGGGACTGGTGACAAGTGGAGTTCCACAAGGGTCTGTTTTGGGTCCATTACTATTTTTGATTTACATCAACGACTTGGATAGTGGGATTAGCATGATATCAGCAAGTTTGCTGATGATACTAAGTTAGGTAGGATTATTGGATCACAGTCTGATGTAAACATATTGCAGGGGAGACTTAGATAAACTTAACGAGTGGGCAGTCAGATGGCAGATGGAATTTAATATTGATAAATGCAGCGTTATGAATGTTGGTAGAAAAAACCCTGGTAATAGATACACCATAAGCAATGTATCGCTGAAAAGATCAGAAGGTGAAAAAGATCTTGGAGTGAGGGTGAGCCCAGATCTCCGACCTAGGAAACAATGTATTGAGGCCAGAAATAGAGCTAATAGAGTATTAGGATTCATTACCAGAAGTGTTAAAAGTAGAAGCGCGGAAGTTATTCTAAAGCTTTATCTGGCTCTAGTCAGGCCTCACCTAGACTATGCGGTTCAGTTTTGGTCTCCATATTACAGGAAGGATATAGCCTTGTTAGAAACAGTGCAGAGAAGGATGACCAAAATGATTCAAGGGATGCGTAACTTTAGTTATAAGAGGAGATTGAAGTTATTAAAGTTACACTCACTCGAGAGACGCAGAGTAAGGGGCGATCTGATAGAAGTTTTTAAGTGGATAAAGGGATTTAATAAAGGAGAGGTAGGAAAAGTTCTTACGGCTTTTAACCAGGGTAGAACAAGAAGTAAAGGATTCAAGCTGGAAAAGCGTAGATTTAGAAAGGAAATAGGGAAAAACTGGTTCACAAATAGGGTGGTGAGTCACCGTGAATGAATGGAATGGTCTCAGTAGACAGGTAGTTAGTGCGGAGTCATTAGGGAGCTTTAAAGAGGAGCTGGATAGGTTCATGGATGGGGATGAAAGGTGGATGAAGGTAGTGTTAGGCGACAGGAACTACCACGTGTAGGCCTCGTGGCCTCTTGTAGCTTCCTTATATTCTTATGTTCTTATGTTCTTATGATTTCATAGGGCGCCAAACGTGATCTTCTAAAAAAAAAATTTGAAGCTTCATAATCTATAGTAGATGCATGTATAACATTTATATTTTGCCAAACATAATATTGACAATATCTTTAACTTTTCTGATCAATGGCATTTGCATAGTATTCGTAAATCATTAGACTGGTGTTGGACAGGGTCGTGGGTGTCTAACAATTCCAATACGATTTACGACCAACTTACGACCAATCTCCCCCCGGAAAAAGTTTAAAATACTGAAAAGCCTGTCTAAAGCCGTGGTTAGTCTTGAGTTAGCCTAAGTCCATATTTAAAAAATCGGCCAAATGAGCAACTGTAAAATTATATCAGTCAGAAAGTGAGGATTCGTTTTTTATCCAGTTCCGAGTTTATTTTTGTCATGTAAAAAAAACTGATCATGCCTACCAATGAGATAGCCTTTATTAGAATGGTTTTCAAATGATTCTTACGTACTGGTTTTTTCTTTATTTTTAGTTTTGCATTCTACATTTTAATTTTTAATTTTTTTTCTCTTATTTTTTTTCCTTTTTAGATGAATCTGAAGTAGATTGGTAATGATTAAACAAATTCTGCTTTAGAAAACATGTAATCATGCTACAGTAATTATTCATATTATATTTTATTACTATTATAATCAGGGATAAAGTTGATGATTTATCAACAGTTGATAAATATAGTTCAGAAAGAGTCTGATTTAGGTGATTACGGTGAAGAAATTCAAGTACATAAAAGATTTGGTTTAACCCCTACGCGACGGTAGACGTACTGGTACGTCTATAAGGCGGGGTTCACACTACACGTTTTTGCTGTCCGTGTCTATGGGGGCGTGGCGATCAGTGACGTCACAGTGACGTCACCCCGTCCCTCCCGCACTCCCGGAGAAAGAATTGGGAGCTCCGAATAATGTGAGCCTGGGGCCAGATCCAGCAATAAAGCGTAAGTGAAGCGGCGTAAGTACGGCGTAAATGCTACTCCGGCGCAACCCTCGCCCCCCCCTGCGCCGAGGCTGTTTGAATAATCCACCGAAGATAGCTTTACCCCGGGCGTAAGGAGGAGTATCTCGGAGTATCTCGACAGAGACAGTTGATTGGCGGGCGAATACAATGACGTCATCCTCGATAATAGCGAATCACAGCAGTGATTTATATTATCTACTCAGATCTATCAGCCAATCACAAGGCTGCCACGAGATAAATAGTGTTTACAAACATTACTCAGCTGGGCCTCTGGCTTGACACAACAAATCGATGTGCCCTGTATAAAGCGATGAGGAAGGGTCATTGACCAGAAATAAACAATTTGGAGGCAATAATTTAAGGCGCAGACATCCTGATTGACTTTTAATAAATAATTCGGGGGCAATAATGGGACAGCCATCCTAATTAACCTAACAATTCGGGGACAATAAGGGGCAGACATCATGGTTGACCATATAATCATATAATTCAAGGGCGTTAAGAGGCAGACATTCTGAGTGACCTATTCGTATCATTCAGGGATAATGAGAACGGTACCTGGTACTCTCGTCTACCGAAATTCTCGTCCCGACACAAACCGGGAACTCTCGCTGACGGTAATGGTTAGGTTAGTAGGATAGTAAGGGAAAGATACCAGTAAAAATGGACGAGGACTGCGCGGTCATTTTCTGAGACACTGACTATTTTAGCCTTGCCTAAAATTAGTTCTTTTGGTCAAAATGGAAGAGGACTGCGCGGTCATTTTCTGAGACACTGACTTTTTTTGCCTTGCCTTAAATTTGTGTTTTTTCAGATAGATAGAACCAAATCTAACCTCCTAACGTGAGGGCTCCGCCCCCCTCGACCCCCCGGCGAGATTATGAACCTAACCTAGCCTCCTATATGGTTGGGGGGCCTGTGGAAGTGGAGGTTGTGTCTGTATGAGTCTTAGACAACGATATAATTTCTACAATATGTATATAAGTTTTAAAGGTTACGCGGAAGTGCATTAATACCAGAGCTGGGCACTAAATACATTGAATGTATTTAAATACTAAATACTAAATACATGGGAGAAATGTATTTAAATATTAAATACAACAATTGTATTTAAATACATTTGTAAATACATTTTAAATACACAAATTTTAACATATCCGAAAAAAAATAATTTCCTTAGGATTTCCTTAGATTTTGGTTTTCCTTAGAAATTTCCTTCTCAGGCCTAAATTTCCGGAAAATCAGGACATTTCCTTGCCAGTGGAAACACTGGTTCACTGTAACATCAGGGTTGCCAGATAGTGGGGCGGGTCAAATTAACTGTTAAAAAAGTATTTACATTTTTGTTAAATGTATTTAAATACAATGTATTTCAATACTCATAAAAGTATTTAAATACATGACAACCAATGTATTTATAAATACATTTCTAAATACACAAATGTATTTAAATACGTATTTAAATACAATTGTATTTAAATACTGCCCAGCTCTGATTAATACTGTACAGTATACTAAACAAAAAGTAATATAGAAAACGTATGTGGTAGCGACGGTAGCAACCGCGCAGTTCTCGTCCATTATAACTGAAACACCAACCGAGAAGTCTTGCAGACATGAAAGTTTTCGGCAAGTTCCACTTGTAATAGGTGCAAATGGAAGAATAAAAGGTATTTCGTTATTGGACAAGTTTTTCGCTTGTCCCAAAACAATTTAAAACTACACTTTAATACAATACATGGACATTGGTTACGTAACATGCCAAAACCCCAGACCCCCCCATCACTAAACTAACCTCGGCTAAACTAACTCCCGATATTCAATCCCTGAATTCAGAAACACGGCTAAAAGCTGTTTTAAATATATAGATTGGGTACTGTTATATTAATATATAAACTTGGAACTGTCGCTTAATAGGAACTCTCGCCGACGTAAAAAAAATGGATCATTCTCCGACGGTGGCGAGTATTCCGTTCGGGGACAATTCCAGGTAATACTGTACCATTAAAGGCTAGCAAACGTGACCTAACTACCATTCAGGGGCAATGAGGGTCAAGCGTCCTGAGTGACCTAACCATAGTGAGGGGCAGGCATCAGAACAAAAGTTTCATTCTCAAAAACGGTCAAATTACGATAGTGAAACAACATTAATCTAGTCGTGAGATGCCATTCTCGCCTCGTCCCACAACAATTCCGCTCAGGACTCCGCTAGTGGTCTAAAAAAAACCGGTGCTGCCCAATAACGAACTAATACAAAAAAAACACCGAAGGCACTCCCTACGGCCGAGGCGGCCTCCCTACCTACAGTCAAAGACGGTATACTAAAGAAAGACTGGAAAGCTTCAAAATAAGGTGTAGTAAAGGCTAACTGGTTACTTTTTAATTCTTTCGTCTATGACTATTCTAAAGACACGAAGTGTGAATTGTACAATGCAGATATGTAGATTAAAGTAATCGTCCAGACCATTTCATCATTCCTGATTTAATGCAATCAAATTATAGCCATTAACGAGTATATCAACAATATGCCGTCACTTTTTGCATCCAGTCAGCCGTTTTTAAATAATCCGCAATCAAAATTTGCAAATTCCCCGAGCTTCCAAAACGCCCCTCACGACAAGCAGACGATGCACCATGGCTCGGTGATGTCACAAAAGGAAGCGCGCTGATCAGAAGGACTACGTAAACACAAAAAAAGGAAGGCGCGAACCCCCGNCCAAAAAGGCATCGATTCGCCTCTTTCAAGTCGTTTTTTGTGTCGTGTCCAGTCTCAAAACCATGAGTAAGACGGGATCACAAGCATTGAAGATCCAAGAAGATCCTTGAAGAGGTACAAGGACGCAGGAAAAAGAAAACCTAAAAAAAAAAAAGTACGAAATCAGGAAGACCGTAAGAGATAGGATCGCTGTAAAAAGACTTAATTGAAGAGAGATTGAAGAAGAATGATGTGTTTAACAGAAATGAGTAAAGGAAGCTGGTCAAGTTTATCAACCCCACATGAAATAGGAAAATCTTGAGGCAAAGAAGAGGCTTATTCTGAACGAAATGGAATTCAAAGACTCTAAACAAACTCGGATTATTCGTATCAGAA
>JACEEZ010007191.1:77500-82500 GCA_016584305.1 Chionoecetes opilio
GGAAAAAGGGGATATTTAGGGTTGCAAAAGGGTATATTTGTAAGGGTAGCAGTATTTCATCACTATAAACACCCTTTTTTTCTACCCTTTTTCCTACCCTTTTTTTCTAAGAGTGTGGAGGCTTCTTTTACTTTTCTGTTCCTCTTCCTCGACCTGCCCGGATCCCCCTATTTGCGGTACCGCGGCGACCCGTTCGAGACCGACGTAAGTGGCACCTGTGTCGTGTTGATTTTGATTTTATCCATTCATGTTTTAGATGTTCTGTGTGGGGTGTTTTTTCACCCCATGGTCTTGTCCACGCGAGTCGGGCTCGCGGGTTGCCAGTTCGTGCACCCTCCTGAGCTTGGAGCTCATTATTACCGATCTTTAGGTAATGCTGGGACCTCACACACCACACCCCACCATCCCTTGCTCAAGGAGGACAGTAACCGCCCAATTTGTCAATGAAAAATCTCCGGAAGCAGTGAGGATCTCTTATCGGACCACTTGGGACCATCGTGGCGGTGGTGTTGTGTGGTGTGTGTGACTGTGTGTGTGTGTGTGTGTGTGTGTGTGTGTGTATTTTTTAGGGGACATTTAGTATCATGTGTATTGTATTTTAATTTAGCTAATTTCTGATACTTTTATGTTTTTGATAGGCCTAGGCATGTATGTGGCGCCCCCCCCCCACCCCCCCCCCCCCTGTGGTACTGTGTGGTTAGTCTCTCTCACTGTGTGGTTAGTCAAGAGAGAGAGAGAGAGAGAGAGAGAGAGAGAGAGAGAGAGAGAGAGAGAGAGAGAGAGAAAAGAGAGAAGAGAGAATGAGAGAGAGAGAGAGAGACTTAATTGATGATGGAGTGAAAGTAATGGGGGACTTGCATGAGAGGAATTTTTGTAGATGAGATGGAGATGTTGATCTTTGAGGACAGATAAGAAGATCAGTAAATTTGCGCTGGATGAATGAACAAGATGATAATAATCACATGAAGTGGATCTTGGTATTGTGGATGGAAATGATGTGATGAAATGTGGATAGATGAACGATGTGTGTGTGTTTGAATATTAGTGTAGGTAGTGAGTGGTGATGTGTCAGGTAGTGTGTGTGTGTGTGTGTGTGTGTGTGTGTGTGTGTGTGTGATGGGGGGTGAGGGGGGGTAAGGGGTGGCAGTGAGATACGACTTAATTCCCAAACACCTGTGTCTGATGTTGTTTTTCTCCTCTTGTGTGCTTTGTCACCACCAACTTCCTGAAAACTCTCTCTCTCTCTCTCTCTCCTCTCTCTCTCTCTCTCTCTCTCTGCAAAGAATCGTAGCACCTCGTAAACTATATTCTCGTTTGCGGTATCAGAAGGATAATATTCTTCCTGACTAACCGTAACTAAAGGCGTTTTCTGCGGGGGATTTCGCTTGCAAGCGAAAAAAAATGGATTGCTCAAATTTCGCTTGCTGTTCAATCATCTGCAGGGAAGATGATTGTCCGACCCGCAAGAATTTGTTGTTGTTGCGGCAGCAAGCGAACTGTTTGTTTGGGCACTATAAAATGTATATGGGCACTATAAAAGGGACCGCTTGCAATCAAAAAAACTTCGCTTGCAAGCGAAATCCCCCGCAGAAAACGCCTTATATATCCTACATACCCTATACAGGGTGTAACACGAGTTTCTGCAAATATTGAGACAGATGATATATGGTATAATTCTAAGTAGAAATTGCTCTATACACATTTGCTTTTTGAAATTCCCTTTAGACGTGAATAAATTGTAAAAATCACGGGGCGGCCGCTTTGTCACAGCGATGCAACGTAGGGAGGATTCGGGTTCCCACCGGGGGGAAATTTTGAATTATTTAATCGAATTTTTACTTGAAATGGTTTAAATTTAGTTTTTTAAAAACACAATTGGTATTAATGGACTTGTTATTTACCAAAACGTACAGGGAAACAGCATGGCTGTAAAAAAGCAATACTGTAAAGGCTATTGGCAAAATGTTAACGGGGGGGGAAGGAGGGAAAAGGAGGGGAAGAAGATCACTACCTCCTCACCAGCTCAGAGACGATCTGGGCTCACCCTCACCCAGACTTTTTCACCTTCTGATCTTTTCAGCGATACATTCTTATGGTTATTATTCCCGGGGTTTTTTTTTTACAACATTCATAACCCCCTCTTTATAAATATTAAATTTCCATCTGCCTCTGACTCCCCACTCGTTAAGTTTATCAAAGTCTCCCCTGAAATGTTTCATCAGACTGGATCCAATAATCCCTACCAAACTTATATCATCAGCAAACTTGTGATACCCTGCAAATCCCACTATCCAAGGTCGTTGATGAAAATCAAAAATAGAAATGGCCCAAAACAACCCTTGTGGAACTCTTTGTCACCATCCCCATTCAGATTTAGAACCATTTTTTGTAACCCTTTTTGTCTTTACTTACCCAAAGTCTGATCCAATGAAGAACCCCCCCCATTTATTTCCCTGAGCCCAACCTTATTTAAGAGTCCTCGTGTGGTACTTTGTCAAATGCTTAACTAAAGTCCAGATATATTTATCATAAATCCCTTACATTATCTGCCGTCTCATAAATTTCCTAAAAAAACTCATAAATTGGTGAGACCTGGTCACCTACCCTTGGGAACCATGTTTTTGAATCATTTATCAAAATATGTTTATCTAAAATGCTCTCTAATGTTTTTTTTCAAAAATGATTCCAATAATTTACCCCCCCCACTGATGTTAACTTACGGGTCGATAATTTGACTTTATCCCCGTTCCCTTCTTAAATATGGGAAAAACATTTTCCTTTCCTCCACATTAATGGGACACGCCTATCCAACCCATTTCCCAAAAAAAGTGCACTAACGACTCATAACACCCCCTTGCATTTCCTTTAATACCCTGGGGGTACACTTCCATTGGTCCCGGCATTTTAAAAAAATTTTATTTTTATCTATACCCTCTTCCACCATTTCCCATTTCACAAATCTTTTTAGTTTCTCCTCATCGCTTCCTTTGAACATCTGTTTTACTATCAGGTATCGTCTGTGTTTTCTTCCCCCGAAAAAAAACTTAAGAAATAAACATTTAGATTCTTACACAATTCCTCTCCGTATTTAAAAAAACCTCACCCGTCCTGACCTTAACGGCCCAAAAATTCCCTGCTTTGTTTTATATACCTGATAGAACCCTTTTGGGGCCCTTTTTCGCCTGTCCTGCTACTTTAATTTATAATTTTCTTACAAATCGAGTTAATTTTTTTCCTTGTCCTTCCCATCACGTTTTTACTTTTTTTTGTTACCAATCCGCCTTGAACCTTAAATAAAAGTTTCTTTTTTAAAAAAAAATGGTGGGGAAAGGGGGGAAACCCCTTTTGGGCAATTTTTGGATTATTTATAAGGGGGAAATTTTATTTTTTCCGTCAAATTAATTCCTTTCAAATAGGGATAATCCCCTTTAACCCCATCCTCACTTCCATTTCTAACCTCTCTAATTACCTCCTCAGCCCTGACCTCACTTCCCTGTCTAACCACTCTAATTACCTCCTCAGCCATGACCTCACTTCCATATCTAACCGCGCCAATAACCTCAAAGTGCCTTCCTAATCCCTCATAATTGGCCTTTACAGCTGTCATCGTCCTGTCGTTATCCTGGGAAACTTTCTTCTCCTCCATCCCACACCTCTTATTAATAACCTCCAGGTGTCTTCTTAATCCTGCATAATTGGTCTTTCTGAAATTAGGTATTCGATGCTTATTGCCACTTAATTTTCCAACTTCCCATTTTAAGCTAAATCTGATCTCATAATGGTCGCTATTATCTAAATTCCCACCGACCTCTACATTTGTAACTAAATCGTCTCTATTTGTCAGCAGTAAATCTAGAATATTATCTCCTTTAGTAGGCTCCTTGATTGCTTGACTTAGGAAGTTATCCTGGATTATATTTAACAATTCATCTGCGTCACTGTCACCTATTATTAAATCCCAGTTTATATTCCTAAGATTAAAATCTCCCACCACGCATAGTCGATTATATCTGCAGGCCTTGTTTATTTCTTCCCATATAGGAGCTGAATCCTCTTTACATAAGTTTGGAGGCCTATACACTACACCCAAAACCATTTTCTCAGTTCCCTCCGTAACCTCTACCCATATTGACTCTATGCTGTCATCTGTTTTTATAACATTATTAACACAACAATGCAATGCATCTCTTGCATAAAGCGCAACTCCTCCACCTCGTCTGCCTACTCTGTCCTTGTGAAATAACTTATACCCAGCTATTTCGACTTACGGATCAAATACCTTTCCTGACATATCCAACCATGTTTCTGTTAATGCTATTATATCAAAATCCTCTACACTATTTATTCCTCTCAGGAAATCTATCTTTTTTTAAATACTCCTACAGTTTGTATAGTAAGCAACTCCTCTTCTTTTTGTCAATTTTTTTTTTTTTTTCCCTCCAATTTTTGTTAATTTTTTCAATTACTTTTACCAATAGCTACAATACAATACTACAGACTACTACTACCACTACTGCTACTTCTTATACTACTACTACCATCACTACTTCTACTACTACTACTATTTTTGACACAGTACAATTTAAGAAAAACATCACGGTGGGACATACACATCCTGGACATCCTGCAGCTGTCATATTTGACTGGTGGTGAAAAGTGTTTTTGCCATCTTAGTGTCATCTATTATAACAAAAAAAAAAACGTATATATATATATATATATATATAAATATATATATATATAATATATATATATATATTATGATATATATAATATATATATATATATATATATATATATATTTATATATATATATATATATATATAATAATATATATCATGATGTTTCAGGGTGACAGAGACACTCGTCATACTTGGGGTTGTTTATGCGCAACGTTTCGCCAAGGCACTTGGCATCATCAGGCTTAAAAATAGTTAAAATTTAATATATTGTAATGCTTAAAAGCGAACATCTAAAAAATTAATTCTAAGAAACAATA
>JACEEZ010007191.1:87500-107206 GCA_016584305.1 Chionoecetes opilio
CCATCAGTTTCAGAAGTGTGGGATGACGGGCGCGAAAACTGTAGAAGGCGCTGCCGATTTGAAAGGCATGCTCGAAACCCAGTGAGTTGGGAGGCAGGGTGAGGGCCCGTAGACTGATGACATCGGTGTCGCTGTACACGCCGCCCCACCACCACAACACCAGCACCCGCAGCATGTCACTCATCAGCTCTATGGGCCACGCTGCAAAGGGCAACACACATCGTCACCACATCCACCACCGCTGCCACCATTTGTGTGCCCGTGATAGTGTCATTGTTGCTATTAAGTGTAGAATTACATTTATCTTTAAGACTATCACAACTACTTCTATTATAGCTACTTTTTCTACTACTAACATAACTATCACTACAAATAGCAGGTACTGCCACTATGTACTATAAGTGCTACCACTACTGGTACTGATGACAATATGTAACTAGCCATATGCAGCAATGTGGCATGAAATGGGGTGGAGTAAAATGTTGGATACTATGTTCCTGGTCCCCTTGATTAGCCCAATATTTTTTGGGTTGTATATCTATATGCAAAATCCTCAAAAGACAGATTAAGAGAGATTCATAGCTTGATAATAGCCCTTGATATAAACGCGGCGCACAGCAGATGACATACTCTTTCCCTTGGCACTATCCCCCCTGACATTCTTTAGTCACTTTGTCTTTGATATTCCACAGTGTGTCGCCTATCATTGACAATGACAACTCTCCTCCCGTGACTGTGGATGTGCAACCATCTCCGTCGCCATCTTGAATTTTCGAAAGTATGCTAATTAGTTGAGCAATTAAGAGTTCTCTGGTGGGGGGCAAGTCTTCATTTGGGATAGGTAACGGGTTACCAAGGGGGAAGGGCGTTATTGGGGCCCACGGGGGTCAGGTGTTATCCCACCCTCGGGCATGACTGCTGCTTCGCCTCTGTTGACGTAGAGTAAATAGCGGGGAAGGGGGAATTATGCTGAAGAAAAAGAATGGCAAAAAACGCGAGACAGTCTGAGAGTACAGTGCAGAGGCCTACCACAACGCTAACGTCAGTGTTATATTGATGTCCTAACTCAACGTCACTCTTATCATAAATTGATTCGTTCATTTTGTTTCATCCTCACACCTAAGTTGTTAACAATTTATTTAGTATCCAGGTTCCTTCATGTAAGTATATTTTGTCATAGCTACAACATACAAAAGCGCCTCCGTGGTGTAGTGGCTAGCGTGCCAAGCTACGAATCCGCAGGCCCGGGTTCGAATACCGACCAGGGCATCTGGCGTGCTGCTCAACCACCTGTTCATCTTTCCCTTCGGGGTTGGTTGATAAATAGGTACCTGGGGAAACCTATATGTAGGGAAGGTTTATTCTAGGGAACTGTGGTAACCCGGATGCAAGGGCGTAGCCAGGAAATATAATTGGGGGGGGCCACCTCCCAATGATGGTTGAGGGGTGGGTGCCTTATCAGCTGGGGGTCTGGGAGGCGCTGTAAGCCCCCCAGCTAATTTTTTTGAAGATCTGACTTAATTGGGGGCATATTGAGCCCTATGGGAGTCATTTATTGGTTCTTTGCATGATATTCAATATAGTAAAATTGATGAAATTATACCATACACTCCTAAAGTAGATGTGTTGAATATGGGGGGGGGGGGGCATGGCCCCATTGGCCCCCCCTCTGGCTACGCCCCTGCCCGGATGTCACACTTGCCCTGTGTCCCGGGGTTGTGGGTTGTGACCAAGGATTGTGACCCACCACAAGCTCATTGGCTAATGCAACGGAGATGAGCACCGAGGTCACGCGCAGCTTAGCGTATGTCCCCATCTTTACCTTACAATATACAAAATAGACATCCTAATACCACCTCAAAGTAACCACAATCACACTCTGATGGCGGGAAACCCTTAGACGATTACATACATGTATGTATACTCTGAAAAGAATTTCTTTCTTTTTTCCGAACTATTTCACCCAGGTTCTCGAGCATTTCGCGTTGAATGGTGTTGATCATATTCCCTCCGTCAACCTTCTTTGGGGTCAATCTCGTTGAGTAGACAAACAGACTAAACGCAGATGGTATTATTAAAGCCACACATATACAGCAATGCCGCATTATGAGTAAGCGTGAACTCGAGGGCATCTGGAGGAAGGGCGTTTGGCTTGGAAGGGCGGCGAGGGTCTCGAGCGTGGAAGGACATGCCCCTGGTAGTATGAATATATAAGCAAGGATGTATGAAAGGCATATTCCCGGGAGGCATATTCCTAAACTCTATAGGAGTATGTGGTTTCCGAGTGAAGATGCTTGGCTGTAGCTCCGAAACTAACCATAGGATTTTTTCGAAAATATCCTGATTGTGATTCCCACACAAAGATGCCCTCGAAACGTCCAGGAAACCTACCCTAACCTGACCGTAACCTAACGTAACCTGACCTGACGTGTTCAAGAGTAAACGCGACATACTGTTCCAGAAAACGGGCATATGCTCCCGGGAGTTCGCATCTTGTTGCCAGACGCACAATCAGATTTTTTGTTTGTGTGTGTGTGTGTGTGTGTGTGTGTGTGTGTGTGTGTGTGTGTCTTGATTCGCTAGCATTCCGCGTTGAACGGTGTTAGTGTTATTCCCGAATATGGCCTACTTGTGGTCAAACTTGAAGATGACAGACAGACAGACCGCTATTAATATGAAAAGCACTGACGTGCTGAACCATCGGCATAGTGCATCTACTTCTATTACTACTGCTACTACTTTATACACCTACTACTACTACTATTACTACTGCTACTACTACTACTACTTATATTACTGGTACTTCTACTATTACCGATACAACACAATACTACTACTACTACTACTACTACTACTACTACAGCAACTACTACTACTACCACCACCACCACTACGTCTACTACTTCTGACAGTACAATGTAAGAAAAACATCACGGCATAGAAATACATCTGGCAACCTGCAGCTGACCTTGAGAGGGTTTATAAAGGATCCCGAAAAGGTGGTGTTGCCATCTTCGTATCATATATTTGATCAAGAATAACGTTATATCTCTGTAACGAGGCATTTTTAGACAAAATCCTACATAAATTTTTAGCATCTTCCATTGCTGTATGTGTGATTTAATTTACAGCACAAACAATGACTTGGTTATCGTTATTAATCAGGACACAAATCAGCCGCATCAAAACCAGAACCCAAACGGCCTTTGGCTGTTAATAATAACACTACTGCTGCTACTTCTACTGCTACTATTACTACTATCGGTACCTCTACTACAATCACCACTACCAACAACAACAACACAAACCACCACCGCCACTCACAATCCGTCCACCGGCGGGAGTTCAACAAGGAGAGAAGAGGCGTGTCCTTGAACAGATCCATGACGTCAGCTGTCACCAAGTGAATGTTGGTGTACTGCTGCAGGAGGAGAGAGGTCAACGCGTGACCTCCCTCAAGCTGGCCTGACGTGAGCAGAAACCACACTTGTCGATCTGGGTTTTGTCTCGCCCAGCTGAGGAGAAAAATGAACTCAATATTAATGAGTAAGCTAATGGTGGGAGTGTGAGGGAGGGAGTGGTGTGTAGAAAATGGTATAGGAGAGAGAAAGGAGGGAAGGAGAGGGAGTGAGAAGGGTAGGTCATGTCTCACCAATTTATTGAGTTTTTATAGGAAAGTTTATGAGACGGCAGATAATGATAAGGATTATGATATAATATATCTGGACTTTAGTAAGGCATTTGACAAAGTACCACACGAGCGACTCTTAAATAAGGTTAAGGCTCATGGAATAGATGGGAAGGTTCTTCATTGGATCAGAGCTTGGCTAAGTAATAGGCCACAAAGGGTTACAATTAATGGTTCTAAATCTGAATGGGGACTGAATGGGAAATCATTCTATATAAACAGCAGGCCCAACCACTGTTTTTGTATAAATATAATGATAGAAATAAGAGTATTCATGAAAACAACAATACACCAATATAGTATAAAGTACCATAGTTTGACCTCCTCCCTCCCCCCCCTTTTTGCAGCACCCGTGGTTACTCACCTTTCAACGGAGCACCAAACACGGTAATTTGGAAAAGGGTTGCACGAGGTGTCCATCAGGAATATGTTATTGTTCATCTCTGGTGTGATGTCCCTGCTTGAAGAGAGAGAGAGAGAGAGAGAGAGAGAGAGAGAGAGAGAGAGAGAGAGAGAGAGAGAGAGAGGAGAGAGAAGAGAGAGAGAGAGAGAGAGAGAGAGAGAGAGAGATTGTGTTATGATGTAAAGGTCAACGTATATACTCATGTGAAATAAAGACAAAGTCATGAGTCAGTGTGTTTGTGTGTGTATTTACTAGTTATATTTTACAGGGCCTGAGCTACACTCGTATGGTCCCGTCTCCATCTTTATATTTATATTTTGCTTCCTTAGTGCTTGTTGGCCAAAGCCAACAAGCCTCGGGAGGCGGGACACAACCCCCGGCTAACACCCAGTACCCATTCATTGATGGGTGGACAGGGGCTCGGGTTCTAAGAAGACCGCCCATCTTTCTCCGCTCCGTCCGGGGATCGAACCCGGAATTTCTCTGTTGCGAACCGAGCGTGCTAACCACTACACTACGGAGTACCCCTATATATATGTGTGTGTGTGTGTGTGTGTGTGTGTGTGTGTGTGTGTGTGTGTGTGTCGTACCTAAACAACATTTTCAATGGCACAGCCTTGTGTCCCGGCAGCTCAGTTTGGTGACCTCCTCGCCTGTACAAAACTTCCTTCCACCAAGGCGCCTTCTCTTCGCCTGCAAGTATAACAACAAGAATGCTGATTATAATGATGATAATAATAGTGGTGGTGATGGTAATGATGATGATAATAATAATAATTATAATAATAATAATAGTAGTAATGTTATCATAATAATTATGATAACAAAAACAATGGCCCTAATAACAGTAATCTTAACAATAACACAATCAATACTAGTTCTGCTACTACTACTAGCAATAATTGTACTGTACGTGGTGACCGTCTAGAATATATTTGGCAACCCTCCTTCCGTGCCTTCTCCTTACGGCACTTTATAGCCATTGTTGTGTTCATGCTTCTTTACCCTTCTTTGGCTCTCAACCAGCATAACATGCACTCTATTATAACTGAAAACTTAATGGTGCATAGACAAAAGTCCATTTACACAACCAATGGTCTTTGAAAGCAAGAAGCTGTAAGTTTCGAGGCGTCGACAGAATAAACAGGTTTGTCATTTTCATGAACGACAAAGTCTTCTCTAATCATTTTCCATAAGTCACCAGTTAAAACGTCCCCGTCTGGTGCTGTGCGTTGTCTGCGCACCATTCTTGACAGTGATTCTTTCTTAGGAGGAGCACCAGCAGCATCAAGTGGGTACTCACTGGTGCAGTTTAGTATAATAGTAGATGTCACTTCCTCGGAATGCATGGCTCTAGTATTGATTTTCTAGGCGTCTAGACTAGCTGGCTAACGTTGGTTTAGTTTGGTGTGGCTAAAAAGTTCAAAACAAACAACCACCATTAATTAAAGTGAATTTGGGGAAATTTAAGCTGAATGTTTCCATATGATTGACATATTATTAAAAGTAATTTTAATAAAGTTCCCTACATGTATATTTTGTATATGTATTACAGGGAACAACTTTGCCAGTTGTCTCTTCGGTCGTTTACGTCTCAGTTAAATGCTAGTTCGGTCAAATGTCCATTCGGATAAATGTCCGTTCGGTCAAATGTCCGTTCGGTTAAATGTCTGTTGGTGAAATGTCCGTTCGGTCAAATGTCCTTCGGTGAAATGTCCGTCGGTCAAGTCTTTGTCGGTTATCTGTCCGGGCACGGTCTAGGATATATTTGGCAACCCTCTTTGCTAGTCCCGCGGGCATCTAGATAGGGTGATGGTTGACCTCGCCCCAGTCAGAGCGTGGTCACAGTTCAAGCAAGTTCATTTCTGGGTGTTTGCCGGGACAGGCTATTAGTCCTTGAGCCAGACCAAAAGTAATGCTCCGGCGGGGGGAGTAATTCTCATTATGATTTTCCATTAGACCTATGTCTCAAGTGTCAGAAAAGGTGTGATGGACATCTGAGAACGGTAGCTTAGTGCCCGGATGGACGCCATCTTTGAAACCACCCAGCTCGAAAATGCCCATTTGGTGGGGTACATTGTTGCACGTGTATCTGGACTTCTATACTAGCTATCGATGTGCGGTTGACGACTAAATATACGTCCAATGTGTACCGTCTAAATAAAAAATAATATGAAGCATTTTGTTATAGATTAATTATTATAAAAATCAATTATCGAAAAAAAATCATATATTTTTCAATATTTTATTATTACACTTGTACTTTTTTTAGTGAAACAACACTGGTATGATTTTCCAAATTATGCATTTTGCTACACCGTTTATCTGTCTATAAAAATAACTCAACAAGTACAACATATCATCCACCACGAGTTTACAACAAATATATGTAAAGAGGCATAAAATGACTTAGGCCGCCGCTGGCATTATCTATTCTGACGATAACGCAAGTTAGGAATGTCGTACGGAGAGGATTTTAACACCATACGATATCTAATAAGCAGGCGGAAATTGTTACATAGGAAATCTGCACTTTGGTGGCCATCTTGGATTTCAAAATGGCCGCCAATTATATTAATTATTCATTACTAGAGTTTGGAAAGACGTATGGAGCTGATTTTAACACCATACGATGTATATTCCTAATAAGCAAGCGGAGGTATCATTGAACATGTCATGTTTTAGTCAAATAACACCGGTATGATCTTCCAAATTATACATTTTGCTAAACCGTTTATCTGTCTATAAAGATTTTCAGGCAATTTGGCCTGCATTCTAATAGAGAACAACATATGCTATACAATATACAGTGCACACAAAGTTAATCATCAGAGTCGCCATCAGAGTCATTGGCATCCTGAGCCACGATAGCATCATCCTGCACCATGTTGGAGCATCCCTGCAGCTTACACACAACAGTGCACTTCAACCCATTCAGTATGCAGGAGCAATCTGACGGTCGACACGTCCTTCTGCATGTGCATGAGATGAGATTCAAGACGACATCTGGAGCTGGTAGACCCGCCATCCATCGGATTTTGAGCGAACCGCCATCATCGAGTTCCCAGCCATGTCCTGCTGATGGTGCTGGGACGTCTGGCAGGTTTTCAAGGCTGCGTCGCCAGATAGCCGCCTGATAGTTGGCCCTAAGCGTATGCTGCATCAAGGAGTCTTCACAAGGCGGCAATTGTCCAGATTCGATCTGGCCCTTCTTTGCACAGAACATGTGATAACGGAGTGAATTAGCACCGACGATCTTCGTGTTCCTGGCGTACAGCTGACACGTGAAGGCCTGAATGCTATTGAAGACGTCTGTTGGTACATTCCACGAAGATCCCAGATCTGTGAATGCTTGAAGATACAGATCATTCGCTTGCACAAGCTTCAAAGCCTTTATCTTTCCTTGGCTAGCCAGAGCACTAACAGTGTCACACCCGCTCCATGCATGAAGCCCTGGCAATGCACTGCAAACTCCAGACCCAATACCGCAGCCAACTTTCCAACATCAATCATTCTGACTCGAACCTTTGTTCCTCGTCTGATGAAGAGCTGACTATCGATGGTTCTGCTGAGTTGAACAAAGTTGGCTGCGGTATTGGGGTCTGGAGTTTGCAATGCATTGCCAGGGCTTCATGCATGGAGCGGGTGTGACACTGTTAGTGCTCTGGCTAGCCAAGGAAAGATAAAGGCTTTGAAGCTTGTGCAAGCGAATGATCTGTATCTTCAAGCATTCACAGATCTGGGATCTTCGTGGAATGTACCAACAGACGTCTTCAATAGCATTCAGGCCTTCACGTGTCAGCTGTACGCCAGGAACACGAAGATCGTCGGTGCTAATTCACTCCGTTATCACATGTTCTGTGCAAAGAAGGGCCAGATCGAATCTGGACAATTGCCGCCTTGTGAAGACTCCTTGATGCAGCATACGCTTAGGGCCAACTATCAGGCGGCTATCTGGCGATGCAGCCTTGAAAACCTGCCAGACGTCCCAGCACCATCAGCAGGACATGGCTTCATATTATAAAATATTATAAAATTAATAAAATATTATATCAACAAAATGCTTCATATTATTTTTTATTTAGACGGTACACATTGGACGTATATTTAGTCGTCAACCGCACATCGATAGCTAGTATAGAAGTCCAGATACACGTGCAACAATGTACCCCACTAAATGGGCATTTTCGCGCTGGGTGGTTTCAAAGATGGCGTCCATCCGGGCACTAAGCTACCGTTCTCAGATGTCCATCATGCATTTTCTGATACCTGAGATATTGCCCTAATGGAAAATCATAATGAGAATTACTCCCCCCGCCGGAGCATTCACTTCAAAATATGGCCGGTTGGCTCAAGGACTATATAGCCTGTCCCGGCAAACACCCAGAAATTAACTTGCTTGAACTAAATATACCTCCAGTCTACAACTCCAGCTGAGCATCCATTCATATCCCACACATTCACAATAAAGGATATAGTACAGTTTACACTGAAAGACATACCAGACCACACTCGACCTACATGCCTCCCGGCGCGGGAGGCATGATCCCGTAAAAAATACTTTCATGTACTTTACATCAAACGAAACGGTAGATTTTTATAAACATTATTATTATTTAAATATGTAAATATAATGCATATATAATTAGATGTATCTTTTCCGGGTTAGCTGTGAGAACCAAGGACAGCTCATCTTTTTGTTAGCTCAAGCAAGTAGGTCACAGAACAATTGTATGTACGTCAGCCTGTTATGGCTGGCATAAATGTCCACGTCAACTGGTGGCGAAGGAGGAAGCTGCGACAGCGAGTGTCGAACGGTGAGAACGACAAAAGAGAACTACTTGGACCGCAGCACAACACAGACGCTCCTATTAAGACTTACGGGCTCCGCCGCCACTTACTAACTGGTATACATATTGGGTTCCTTTAAGGACTTATAAATGAAACTGTACAAACTGTACGTTACCATTTTGACTTAGTCCAAGAAGAAAGTCTCCACAAACAGAGACTTACATTTGGCCCTGTGGAGGTGTCCAAGACTCCAAACTAACTTGTATTATAAAGTGAAAATTTGGTGTCCCTATCTTACACAGTAAAGGCTCTATTGGACCAAAAACTGATTTTGACATTCTGTGACCTTGTGACCTAGAACGTTTGCCCTTTGACCTGAAAATCATTGCGACACGCGATAGTTCTATAGTTCTACCCACATGACATGTATGGTGACTCGAGCATCATTTGTTATCGTGTTAGAGTGCGGACTACTAAAACAGACAAACCACAAACACACGGAGCTGACTGCTGAGATATGATTAGATATGATTATGGGAGATGTTGGCAACTACCGCCACGCTCTCCTCACTTTTTTTTTTTAATATAACAAAGGACTGGCCAAGGGCACAAAAAAGAGATAACACAAAGCCCGCTTAATTACCAGCATATAAAGAAGACAGGAAGAGAAAAAAAAAAGGGGGTGGGCCAATTTAGTTCGGGAGATATCTTGTCACTCCATTCTTGAAAAGATTTAAGTCGTAGGAAGGTGGAACAATAGAAACAGGAAGAGAGTACCAGAGTTTACCAGTGAAAGGGATGAAAGAGTAAAGATACTGATTAACTCTTGCATTAGGAAGATGGACAGAATAGGGATCAGAACGAGTAGAAAGTCTCCCCGCGGGAGGGCCGGAGGGGAGAAGCATGCAGTTAGCAAGTTCAGAAGAGCAGTGAGCATGAAATGAACGGTAGAAGATAGCAAGAGAAGCAACATTGCGGCGGTGATTTAAAAATTGAAGACAGTCAGTCAGAGGAGGGGAGTTGATGAGACGATAAGCTTTTGACTCAACCCTGTTTAGGAGAGCTGTATGAGTGGATCTCTCCCAAACATGTGAGACATACTCCATGCATGGGCAGATAAGGCCCCTGTACAGAGCAAGCACCTGGGAAGGAGAAAAAAATGGACGCAGACGCCACAGGACACCTAACTTCTTAAAAGCTGTTTTAGCATGAGATGAGATGTGAGATTTCCAGTTCAGAATTTTAGTAAAGGATAGTCCAAGAATGTTCACTGTCCTCAGTCCCCTTCCAACTCTCGTGGGACTTGGTTTACGCTCTGTGTATTTTCAACTAAATACAAAACTAAGCAGGATCTCAAAACTCTTTCAACCTGCAACGTCAAAGGATGGGTCACCAACACCCATCTTATGCATGGTGGCAGCCTGTGGGATCTCAAAGGACTTAATGAAGGAGTTGAGATTACACAGAGCGGGAATCAGCCGGCAGGCGGCATACTTTGGCATCCCCAACACCACGCCGCTCCACCCTCAACTCACACAAAGCCGCCGCGCCCCAACACCGCACCGCGCTCCACCGTGGCCACCGAGATGATAAGGCCTGGTGGATCGCCCGTGACGTCACACCATAAGGATACAACCCGCTCCGCTCCCCGTACAAGTTTACCTACCTAATATAATGTTATCAGTATAAAAGATATACTGTTATCTTCGGAAATGTTGGTTCTATAATATTATCAAATAAAAAACCGTAAAACACACAAAGAAAATGCCATTATGAGACTTTCAAGAAATATGCATTAACTTAAACTCTTCGCCATTTAATATTTTGCTCGCAAACATTTTACATGGAGAATATCAATAGAACCGGAGTTTAATTAGCTTTCCATTGATATATTTCGTTTAGTGATAAATGAACTAGAACCATGCATAAATTAGCGTTAACTAAATAAATAACATCATGAAATCTGGTAATTTACCATGATGATTTCATGATGTTATTTATTTAGTTAACGCTAATTTATGCATGGTTCTAGTTCATTTATCACTAAACGAAATATATCAATGGAAAGCTAATTAAACTCCGGTTCTATTGATATTCTCCATGTAAAATGTTTGCGAGCAAAATATTAAATGGCGAAGAGTTTAAGTTAATGCATATTTCTTGAAAGTCTCATAATGGCATTTTCTTTGTGTGTTTTACGGTTTTTTATTTGATAATATTATAGAACCAAACATTTCCGAAGATAACAGTATATCTTTTATACTGATAAGCATTATATTAGGTAGGTAAACTTGTACGGGGAGCGGAGCGGGTTGTATCCTTATGGTGTGACGTCACGGGCGATCCACCAGGCCTTGTCTCTCGGTGGTCTCGGCTCCACCCCGGTGTCGTGTGGGCAAGTGTCTGTTTATGAGGGAATGTCTGTTTACTAACAAAAGCAAAGAAAACGGGAGTTAAGGGGAGTAATTACTAATTTTGACTTGATCAACAAAGGCATGTCCAGGCGTACTACGACAACAAACCCGTCTTTATTTATCATTAAAGGGGGAGGGGGGGGCACGAAGTGGAATACTCGCCGACGTCGGCGAGAATTCCTATCGGCGACAGTTATAGGTATGGTTTTGAGCATATATGATATATGAGGTATTCAATTTCGTACAGAAATGACTTAACCACCCGTATATACCCCCATCTTCTGCTCAGAGGACATTTCTGTACGAAATTGAATGCCTCTTATATCATATATGCTCAAAACCATACCTATAACTGTCGCCGATAGGAATTCTCGCCGACGTCGGCGAATATTCCACTTCGTGCCCCCCCCTCCCCCTTTAATGATAAATAAAGACGGGTTTGTTGTCGTAGTACGCCTGGACATGCCTTTGTTGATCAAGTCAAAATTAGTAATTACTCCCCTTAACTCCCGTTTTCTTTGCTTTTGTTAGTAAACAGACATTCCCTCATAAACAGACACTTGCCCACACGACACCGGTGTCGTGTGACCAGCAGTCTGTTTATGAAGTCCAGTTCGCCTTTGTTTACTAACAAAAGAAAACGCGAACTGCGCATGCGCGGAGGCGAATATTTTTAGTAAAGGGCCTATTTCATCCCTATATTTGGCTAATCTTTCCCGTAAATCTCGAGCCATGTTGTCGGAGGACGCCTGCGAATGCTTTTGCTGATAATAGGTCTTTGTTAGTAAACTTTCGCCTCCGGGCATGTGCAGTTCGCACACACAAAAAACAGATTTCAGTATTTTGTTTAGATGGGAAATATCACCAACAGGGCAAAGATCCCACCTCTCCTCCCTCGTCCGTTATGATCGCCTCCCACGACACGCAGGGAATACAGAGACACGCAGTCCACGCCTCGTGTTTCAGGGCTTAGTTAACCCCCCAGGCTGACAGCACCACAGAACACTATAGCTAAAACACACACAAAAAATATATAGAATTATAACATCAATAAAACGAAATGAACAAGACATTAGCGGGTCTTACGTGTGTCTTGGAAGAGGCGCATGGCAATCTCTGAGTAGGAGGTACTGGAGAGGCCGACCAGGTAGGTTCATGGTCCACGTAGAGGTAGAGAAGGAAGCCGCCCACCCCCCCCCACCATCCCCACCACAACCCTGATGATACGGGTTTATCCTCATGCCCCTTCCTAAACAACCTGAAAGTGGGATTGCCATTTACTCTGTAGATCAATATTTTTCCCAAATGTATACTGAATGCACCACTGGAAAGAAAATTCAGTTAGATATATGACAATACAGGGAATTAAAGGAAAGGAATTGAAGTGATTGGAAAAGTAGTGCTGGTGCAACAACTTGTAAGACAATCGTACCCTTGAAAGAAAATGAAGGCATAAAAGTTAGTGCGCGAAAGCTGGTATAACTGCATTCCTAAGGGATACCTATCATAACAGGTCCAAAGTTACCATGGTTACGCTTAATTATACAAGATCGCTCAATATTGATCTGATTTTATTTTGGGATGCACAAAATAGTTTCTGTGGTCAGAAAACCTACAAAATTAAGTTTCATTCATGTTTGTATGTGACCAAAGCGCAAAGATACGAGAAATATCAGTTTTTGCGTCGCGATATGGCTGCCATCTTTGATTTTGTCATCTTAAACTGTGTGCTAGTGACTTAAAGAACAAAATTTGTATTTAATAACCATTCTATACATGTCCCGAATCAAAAACTGCCCATAAGTCAATTGTTTCTGCTAAAGTGTATTTCACATGCATTTGTTTGTAAGTGTCGACGATTTTGTCGGGAAAATAAGTTGTCGTCAAATGTTATGTTTGAATAGTCCTAGATCGGTCAATATCGATCAGATTTTATTTTGAGATACACCGTTGGAAAGGTATTTCAATTGCCTTTCGTATGGTATACATCAGGGGTGGCCAACCAGTCGATCGCGATCGACTGGTCGATCACAAGCCTGTTTTATGTCGATCACACTACTGTACCTGTTAATAATTCGTCCTTCAGAAGTTGCCATGCAAATAGCTGCAATAGCATATCCAAGTACTCATGATACTTGGATTATTATAGTTCTCTTTTTTTCTGGGAATAATTTTATAATTTATTTTTCATAATGATGGACATGTCTGACCACCATACATTGCATACAATTATTTATAAAGACAGACTACTCCTGTGTTATCATGCATTTGGCAGCCTTTAAGCCTGGGGGGGATTGGCGGAAACTGGACCAGTTGGACAGGAACCGTACGCGTTCGAAACCAGTGGACAGGAACCGTACGCGGTTCGTAACAGGAAGGTGATAGGTGTTTGGGCTGTTAAACCTGCTTTATAAATTGTCATTACTTGTAGGGCCAGTGTGTGCTTTTGTTAGTTTAAAAATACTGATGACTGTTAAAAAAAAAGTTTACTCAAGTTAGGGTGTCTTGTCTACACCCGTGAATCATATTGATAAGTGTCAACGCAAATTTTAAATTGGCATCTCTGTTCCCCCCCAACGCCTCCACAGTTTTCAGCAAACGTTGGCTGTAGGGGTGTTGGGATCAGTGTCTCGTAAAGAAATGTTCTGACGGCTTAAAATAGTCACGTAGTAATGAAATATTCCACATAGTCAATATTAAGGACGGAAAAAGCTGCATTTATTTTTAGTTTACTTTCATTACATCAGTTGTAAAGTGCTGTTTACATTACGTATTTCCTGCGAACAGCAGCGTCAAACCAGTACACATCAGTGACTAGTGCTGAAGCAAACTCGCCCGTTAATACGTTTTCGTTTTCGAAACAGGTTTTTTAACAGGTTATTAGACATCATCTGAACCAAAATGAGTAGTGCTGGAGCTGGATCGAGTCCTAAAAAAAAGTAAAACTTACCATTTTCACAGTGAGTGGGAGGAAGATTATTTTTTTACCAATTGAACAATTCGAAGTGTGTGTGTCTGATATGTCATGTATCCCCAGCACTGGCGAAGAAAGGAAATCTTGAAAGGCATTTCAAAAGTCTTCAAAAGAAGTATGACAGTGATTTTCCTCCCAAAAATGAGCTACGAAAAAAGGAAAATTCGAGAACTAAAGGCCCACAGCTTTCAGCACAACAAGCCTTTTTTTACAGGACGACTTCAAAATCAAAGGCAGCAAACCATTGCATCGTTCAAGGTGAGCCGAGTCCCTCGCAAAGCACAAAAAAACCGTTTAAAGGATGGAGAAACATTCAAGGAGCTTTTCTAGAAGCAGCAAATCATTGTTTGAAAATTTCAAAAACAAGTCTGAAATTATGTCTGCTATTAAAGAAGTTCAGTTATCAAGAAACACTTTTTATGAGGCGCTGTGAATTTATGGCTGAGGATTTGGGTGAACAACTAAAACAAGGACATACGTGAGTGTGTCTTCTTTTCATTGCAGTTTGATGAAACTACTGACATGATCGATACATCACAACTGTGCATTTTCATTAGAATGGTGTTCAAAGATCTGAGCACAAAGGAGGAATTACTAAAGGTTCTACCATTAAAAGGAAAAACCCGAGGTGAGGACATTTTTCCCCACACTTTCAGTGATTTTGTCAACAAGACAACAGTTGCCAGTAAACAAGCTCGTATAAATGACAACTGATGGAGCACCAGCGATGATTGGTCGAACCAATGGGTTCATTGCCCTTTGCAGGGGTGATGATAGATTTCCTGACTTCTTTAATTATAATTTATCATTGTGTCATTCATCAACAAACACTTTGTGGTAAAATATTGAATATGACAGAAGTCATGGACATTTCTTTCAAAATTGTAAATTCAATTCGGGCCAGAAGTCTTCAGAGGCGACTGTTTCGAAGTCAGTTACAAGAAAGTGAAGCAGAACACTCTGATCTGTTGTTGCTACAGATATCAGGTGGTTAAGCAGAGGTAAATTTTCTCCAAAGATTTAGAGATCTGCTACCTGAAATAAAAGTGCTTTTGGCCTCAAAAGATCGGCCTTCTCACACCCCCACATTGACAATGAAGAATGGCTGCTGGATTTAGCATTCTTAGTAGACTAACGGGTATGTTGAATGAACTGAACTTAGATTTGCAAGGAAAAAGATAAAACTATAGTGAAATGATTAGTGCTGTTGGGCAGCATTCAAGCAGAAACTAAAACTAGTGTCTTCACAGCTACAGCAACATGCACTGGAAATTTCAGAAATATGAATGTCAGAACTGGAAAATCAAAGGGAAACAATGTGATCAGTTTAACAGTGGTCGCTATACTGAACAGGTACAAAACCTCGCCTCAGATTTTGACAGGCGTTTTCAAATATAGCAGCAGTGGAACGTGTTGCAACAATACATGTGTTTTCCCTTTGGTAAAGGCACAGATGTTGAAGATATTGGGATCTAGAAAGGCCCCATTTTTAACATGGATACATCTGAAGTTGAAAATGAGATTTTGAAACTGCAAAATGATATTCAGATCAAATCCATGGCAACAGGAAGGCAGTTTTTTCTGGAACCTTCTCAAATGAAGAAAAGTATCCTAATGTCAGAAAATGTTTTCCCTGTACCTAACAACTTTTTTTGGGTTCAACCTACCTCTGTGAATCAACATTTTCACACCGAAAAACATCAAATCAAAATACCGATCAACACTGTCAATGAACACCTGGATCCTGCTTTTAAAGCTAGCAATCACCAACTACACAGCTCTAACTACACCAAGTTAGCAGACAGCATGCAGTGCCAATCATCTCATTAATAATGTAAGTGTGTGCTCTGTAATTGGGATTTTAACAAATTTTTATATCATAATTGTAAACAGTTTACAGTTATTGCAAAAAAATATCTCTCTCTCTCTCTCTCTCCTCTCTCTTTTCTCTCTCCTTTTCCTCTCTCTCCTTCTCTCTCTCTCCTCGTCTCCTCTCTCTCTCTCTCCATCTCTCTCTCCCCTTCTCCTCCTTCTCTCTCCCTCCTTCCCTTTCTCTTCTCTCTCTTCTCTCTCTCTCTCTCTCCTCTCCCCTCTCTCTCTCTCCTCTCTCTCTCGCTCTCTCTCTCTCTCTCTCTCTCCTTTATACCTCGAGTGGGAGTAAGATGTTACACTGTTACAGTTACATTTATGGAATATGTTTGAATCTTAGGCTGGTAGATCGCATCAGGGTAACTGTAGAAAAAGTAGATCATATCTCACAAAAGGTTGGCCACCCCTGGTATACATCATCCCCTGGTATCTACAACTGGACTCAAATACGGCACTGCCAAATGAAACTGGTAATCGCTAAACAAAACCACAATTAGCGAAAAATCGGATACGAGGGTACCCATCAATAAGGGGTGTTAACATCAAGTTCATCCCTACATTTTTCTTGTTAACATCGTTTTTCTCATCGAGGACACCCCAAGGAACAAAAAAATATCAACCAAGTAGAGTACTGGGGGGGGGGGTGCATGGGGTCCCCCGGTAGCCCGCAGTCTAGTTGTAAAGTTTTGGAGCGCGAAACGAAACTCCGCCATCCCTACAACTCTCTCTCTCTCTCTCTATCAATCTCTCTTAATATCTCTCTAAATCTTCCTCGCAATTTCTCTCTCTCTCTTTTTCTCTCTCGTACATGAATGTGTGTGAGAGAGAGAGAGAGAGAGAGAGAGAGAGAGAGAGAGAGAGAGAGAGAGAGAGAGAGGAGAGAGAGAGAGAGAGAGAGATAGAAAAGGAGAAGAGAGAAGCTTAATTGATGATGGAGTGAAAGTAATGGGGGACTTGCATGAGAGGAATTTTTGTAGATGAGATGGAGATGTTGATCTTTGAGGACAGATAAGAAGATCAGTAAATTTGCGCTGGATGAATGAACAAGATGATAATAATCACATGAAGTGGATCTTGGTATTGTGGATGGAAATGATGTGATGAAATGTGGATAGATGAACATTGTGTGTGTTTTGAAAAATTAGTGTAGGTAGTGAGTGGTGATGTGTCCCGGTAGTGTGTGTGTGTGGTGTGGTGTGTGTGTGTGTGTGTGTGTGTGTGTGTGTGTGTGTGTGTGTGTGTGTGTGATGGGGGGTGATGGGTGGGCAGTGAGATACGACTTAATTCCCAAAAAACCTGTCTCTGATGTTGTTTTTTCTCCTCTTGTGTGCTTTGTCCCCACCAACTTCCTGAAAACCTCTCTCTCTCCTCTCCCCTCCTCTCTCTCTCTCTCCTCTCCCCCTCCCCTCTCTCCTCCTCTCTCCGTCTCTCTCTCCTCACTCTCTCTCTTCTCTCTCCTCTTCTTCCTTTCCCTTTTCTCCCCCCTTTTTTCCCTATTTTTATTCTATTTTCTTTCCCCCCTCCTCCTTTCGTCTGCCTCCCCTTATATTCTTCCTTCTCCTTCCTATATTCCTATGTATTCCTCCCCTTCCTTTTCGAAAACTTTCAAAAAAAAATACAATCTTTCTTTCACAAACACACACACTCTGTCTGTGTGTGGTGTGTGTGTGTGTGGTGGTGTGTGTCCCCCCTGACTTCAAGCCTCAAGGAAAGGAGGGGTCAGGTAAGGTAGCAGGTGGCGAGGGCACAAGGGGTCAGGTCAGCTGAGGAGAAACGAGAAGAGAGACAGGATGGTGGAGGAGGGAAAGCAAGAATGAGAGAGAGAGAGAGAGAGAGAGAGAGAGAGAGAGAGAGAGAGAGAGAGAGAGAGAGAGAGAGAGAGAGAGAGAGAGAGGAGAGAGGAGAGAGGAGAGGAGAGAGAGAAGAGAGAGAGAGAGAGAGAGAGAGAAGAGAGAGAGAGAGAGAGAGAGAGAGAGGAGAGGAGAGAGAGAAAAGAAGAGAGACAGAGGATTGTGTAGGAGGAAAGAAAGAAGAGAAAAAAGGAAAGAGAGAGAGAAGAGGAGAGAGAGGAGAGGAGAGAGAGAGAGAGAGAGAGAGAGAGAGAGAGAGAGAGAGAGAGAGAGAGAGAGAGAGAGAGAGAGAGAGAGAGAGAGAGAGTATAGCATTGTGAAATATTTGAGTTAATCTCCTCCACTAATCCCGCCACCACCCTCAAAATGCCGCTAGGTTAATCCAGCTGAGATCAGAAGAAGGTGGTTAGTTGAGTGCAAAATGGACAGGTTCGGGGTTCAGGAATATCCAGCTTGAGTGTACATCATGTGAAACACTGCCGTCACGGTCGTGACAGTCGGCCGATTCTTTAAACGTGGACTTCGGCTAACCTAAGACTAACCGTGGCTTTAGACAGGCATTTCCGTTTTCTAAACATTTTCCGGGGGGGATTAGTCTTAAGTTGGTCTAAAACTAACGAGAATAGTATTGGAAATGTTAGACACCCAGGACCCTGTCCAACACTTGAGTCTAATGATATTTACGATACTATGCCAATGCCCATGCTAAGACAAAGTAGCGGTATTGTCAATGCTCTGTTGGGCAAAATATGAGTGTATATACATGCGTCTACTGCAGATTATGAAGCATCTGAAATATTTTTTTAAAGACCGCGTTTGGCGCCCTACGAAATCTGGGTTTGTTTATCTCTCCTCGCCCGCCGAGTCCAGACTATCTGCAATATAATAGTCACTCACTTATACGACTATACAGCAGCACTTGCATTTAATTAATGGAAACAGAGGAGACATTTATTCTCTTTTTGGTCATAATAGTCTAGTCTACGCTAACAGCGGTTCCTTACATCCCTCTACGGGGAGGCCACGGCAGAAGTCTCCCATTTCCACACATCTATCCACCTCGGCAGGGATGCTCGAAAATCCCTCGTAAGGGACAACTTACGAGTGTATTATGGCTACAATAACCTTACGAGGGTGGGCTGAGGGAGATGCCCGTACCGAGCCGTCACCGGCCTCTTTCGGAAATCGTACCGCGGACGCTTATTTAAACCTAAATAACTCTACAAAACTTAACACAAAACCCATCATAAACCTTACCTAACCTAAACCAGAACCTAAACATAACTTAACCTAAACCTTAAAAACTATGTTTGCCGGTGTTGAGCTAAGATCGGCTGATTTCCGAAATAGGGCCGATTTTAGCTCACTATCGCCAGAATGTTACGATAATACATAGCTGCCACATTAGCCTTTCAGCGTAATATTCTCCCACTGATTACTACAGAGACGTACCCAGGGTATACCTTGATGCGCTGATCATAGGTTCGAGTCTTGCGTGCCCGAAATTAGTATCTATAGACCACTGCTGGCCCTCGCCGTACGTATGCCGTATCCGTGGCCCTGCGTACTCTGTTGTATGGACGAGAACTGCGCGTTCGCTCTTTGTGCGGACCCGGGGGGGGGGGTACCCCCCTGGGGAAACGGGCCCTTGGTGAAGGATGAAAAACTTTTTCCGCTTTTTTGTGTTTTATTTTCGGCCCCCCCCTTTTTAAAAAAA
>JACEEZ010007192.1:0-79856 GCA_016584305.1 Chionoecetes opilio
CCCGTTTTTTTCCTGGGGAACCCCGACTGATTTCGAGGGGGGGGGTGTTTTTGCAGCCTATGTTGACCAAAAAGGCGTTTACTCAGGCATCGTGAGTCACTCTGGGATCTTGTGCGACTTCGAGGGATTCCTGCGGGACTAGGGTTTTGATAACGGGTCTGTATTTGGGACTGGGGTGCTGTAATGGGGGGCAGGTTATCGTTTTTCCCGTGAATACAGGAGTGGGGAAAGGGGTGCGTCCTTGCCCCATCATTTTTAAACGCTTTATGGACTGGGTTTTGGGAAAAGGGTAGATCAAGTGTTGGGACTCCATGGGTAACACCAAGATCCGATCTTTTTTTTTGCCGATGATGCAGAAATCTTTGCGGGGTCGGGGAGGTCCTGGTGGGGCTCTCGGGCGCTGCACGAGGGGCAAAGCCTTTGGGACTGAGGTCTCCTGGCTCAAGACCAAGGTCCAGGTTTTGGAGACTTCTAGATAAGCGTACGTCTGTTCTGCGTTGGCGAGGACATTGGATTTGGAAAGTTTTTACATCCCTTGGTACGCCCCAAAAGACGGCGGTCCCGTAAAGAAGTCTTACGGGGATTGGCTAGCCCAGGGTGTTAGGGGCCGCTCAGGGGGATATTTGGCTTTGTGGGGTACCTGTGCGGAGGACAAAAGATCCGGTCTTAAAGTCGTTTGTGATCCCTGTTTTCTTATGGTTGTGAACTGGACCTAATGTGACTTGAAGAACGAATCAATGCCTTTGGTAAAATGTCTTCGCGAATCATGGGGGATCGCTGGGGTGATTACTGTCAAAACATCGATTGCACCGGAGACTGAATCGAGGCTATTACCTGCTGTCCGTCAGCGCCAAATTCGGCTATATGGGCTTGGCCGCTACCCCGAAAAACCCATCCCTTCCCCCCGGGGTTTTATCTGTAAAGACAAACCGGCGTGGAGGGGCCAAGGGGGCCCCACAAGGGTCGTGGCTGGGGCAAATTGATGTTTTTTTGTCGAAGCTGGTTTGTATGGGAAAGGACCTGCATGGGAACTCGCGCGTGGTGCCCCCCGGGGTGGCGTCGTAGGGGGGGCGAGGCGACGCCCCCCCGGCGTATGCCCCCATTTTGATTGTTAGTATAAAAGATTATTGTTATCTTGGGAAATGTTTGTTTTTATATATTATCAAATAAAAAACCGAAAAAACAGACTAAAGGAAGCCATTATGAATCTCAAGAATTGCATGAATTTTAACTATCGTCTTTTTAATATTTGGGCTCAAAAAATTTTACATGGAGAATATAAATAAAAGCAGAATTTAATTGCTTTCCATTGCTATTTTCGTTTTCTAAAAAAATGAATTAGAACCATACATAAATTAGCGTTAAACTACTAAAAAGATCATGAAAATGGGAAATTTTTCCCATGATGATTATTTATTAGTTAAGCTAATTATGGATGGTTCAAATTTCATTACCCAAAAACAAAAAATATAGAAAGGGAAAAGCTAATTAATTCCACTTCTTTTGAATTCCCCATTAAAATGTTTCGAGCAAAATTTTAAAATGGCAAAGAGTTTAATTCATGCATATTTCTTAGAGTTCATAAGGGCATTTCTTTAGTGTGTTTTTTACGGTTTTTTTTTTGTAATTTTATAGAAAAAACTTTCCCCAAAGATAACGATACTTTTTTCGAAAACATAATTAGATGGAAATTACCCGATTTCATGATTTTATGATTTAGTTAACGCTTATTGCATGCGCCAATTCTTTATCAGTAACGAAATATTAAGGGAAAGCGTTAAATTCCGCTTCTATTGTTTTCTCCATTAAAATTTTTTTTTTGAGCAAAATTTTAAAATGGGAAAGGTTAACTGGGTAAAAGGGGTGGGTGCAATGAGGCCCCGTACCGCCCTACATCCTCACTCGCTGAAAGCTCTGCCCTACTGACTTTGGAGCAGACTCTGCTACGAGTCACGTCCCCCCGCTCTCCCAGACGCAGGTTTTACATAGAGAAGGCTTTGCCTGTGGTCGTCCCTTAAAAAGGGGCGCCTACTCCGCCCCGCTACCATCAGACTCTTTGCCGCTCTTCCGAGAATTTTGGTGTTCCCCCCGCCTACGGACCGATGGACCCCCCAATTCACCACCAAGTTCTGGAAATTATGGATCGATGGGGAGTCCGACATGTGGTCTCGTTGTCACTTACCCAAGTAAAATTGGTCAGGGCCGACCCGCTTTTAAGTCTGTGAAGACTTCATCCCAAAGGTGGCGCCTCCGGCAAATTGACTGTAGGTTCGACCGCGGTCAAATGGAACTGCGAAAACACCCAATTCACAGGACGTTCCCCTGCCCAATCCTCTTGGAATCCGTTGGGTCTTGTGTCCCCCCACCCACAGTCCTTCTCAAAGGAGGGGCAGGCCAAGGCCAAGACTGTTCCTCCGTGACTCCCGTGCCGAGGACGTTACACTGGGTACGACCACACGCCCCCCCCTTCCCATTTAATTTGGCCAACATGTTCGCCTTCAGGCCCCAACATCTCACCGCTGGGACAAGGTCGGGGTTGTAATGGGTGTCGGTGCCCGGGGAATTCGGTCTCCCCTAGGGGTCGGTGTATTGGCAAAACCGCCGTTTGTTTCTTTCAGTGCGTACCATAGGGATACCCTTCCCCATGTGTCCCAAAAAATTTTCACCTTCCCCTGCCCCTGTGGGGCTCCAAAAACCAAAAGATCCGCTCGAGAAAAAAATATACGTGAGAGGGAAGGGGGTGTAGATAGGGAAATATCACCTTTATCATGTCCGTGGGATTATATATTATTAGTATGTATAAGCGTCGACAATGTAAGATTTACTCGGCGCGACAATATAGCTCGCTCAGGGCCACATTCGAAAAAGCAACGCCATGCTTAACAACTTAGCGACTGTATCAGCTGTTTTTGGTTTCTCTGGAGATTGATGACGTATTAAAAGACGGTTGTCAAAAAAGGCAACTCCTAAGGGGTGTTGAAAGAAACCATACATATAAATACTCCAAATTAATATATTTTTTTTCTGCTCGGAGTGAACAGGGCAAGTATAAATAAAATTAGACCATATAACAACCCATAGCTCGTGGTGATTTTTGTTTTGGGGGGTGAGGGCCCCGAGAGTACTGGTGGCGGGGCATCTCCCACCCCGGGCGGGTACGACTAGCGATCCAGACACCACCACGCCGGCTCCGCGGCAGACTAAAGGATAGTACGTCCCCTTTCCTTTAAAACCCGAGCCCTGTCCCCCAGCAGTAAATGGGTCCCGGGGTGTTAGCCGGGGGGTTTGTACCGGCCCTCCCGGGGTGGTGGTTTCCCCAACAAAAAAGGGAAAGACGAGCTACAAATGATTAATAAACAAAAAGTCACAAAAAAAGAGCCCCCTATTACTCGAAGGAATATTAAAATACAAAAATACAAGGAAGTACACCCGGGTTTTTACCCCGTGTAGTGGAGGTAAAAAACAATGTTGAAGCGACGGAGTGACACGGGGGATAAAAAGAAGATGGAATAAGGAAATAAAAATCTAAAACGCCTTAAAAATGTAGGCCGCGGCCGCTCCCTTGTGTTGGTTTGACCTTTTGAGACACTTGATTGGCTGGACTTTGTTTTTACCATTCTGATTCGCTGTCGAGGCTATGACGTCATTGTAGTCGCTCAGCCAATCAGCTTTTGATCCCCCTACAACATTTTCCCCCACTGCCAGTCTCGTATGGAATACCCACGAGCCCCGGGTGTAGAAAAAAGGGGGAGGGTTTTTGAGCGAAAAACCGGGGCCTTTAACTCTCTCTAAAACTCTGAAAGGCTCGCGTCATCGCAGGACTCAGTGCAAAAGGCAGGTAGGACGGAGCCCAGGCTCCTACGCTGCCCCCCCTTCTGTATTCCCTTAGAAAATAAAAATAAGAATTTACAAGAAGTTTCCCCAAGCTTTCATTTACCCCTGATTACGGGGATAAGGTGATACATGGTCTCGACACGGGACGTGTCGAGCCCCATACCTTTAAAATAGTTTCTAATTATTATTGCAGTTGTTTTTTTCAAATAATGATTATGATAATTTGTTCCTTTATCCCCCCCCTTCTCTCTCTCCCCTCTCTCTCTCTCTCCCCTCTCTCTCTTCTCTCTCTCTCTCTCTCTCTCTTCTCTCCTTCTCTCCCCCTTTATTTTCTTTCCTCCCACCCTCTCCTTTTCCTACTGGGGAAATTACCTATCTCCCCTGCCCCCCTCTCCCCCCCTCTCTCCTCCCCTCGCTTCGTTCCTCCCTCTTTCTTACTTTCTTTCCGCCCAAATTTTTATCGTATTATATTAGGTTTTCTCTGTTTTATATATTTGTTTTATATTTCTTCTCCATTAACTTTTTCTCTTCTCTCTCTCCCCTTCTCTCTCTCTCCTCTCTCTCTTTCCCTCTCTTCTCTTCTCCCTCTCTCTCTCTCTCCTTCTTCTCTTCCCCTGCCAGGAGTATCGAGATACAAATGTGTGTGTGTTGTGGTGTGTGTATTCCCCCTTTTTCTTTTAGGACCGTCGTAAGGCATTTAAAAGGAAAAGACACGCCCGGGGGTTTGGGGGGAGGGGATTTTCCCGGGCTATGTCCGG
Organism: Chionoecetes opilio; assembly: GCA_016584305.1. NCBI lineage: Eukaryota > Metazoa > Arthropoda > Malacostraca > Decapoda > Majidae > Chionoecetes > Chionoecetes opilio. The sequence continues at coordinate 4,593 of JACEEZ010007192.1, forward strand.
GATGTACATAATATACAGGATGATTGCCTTAAATATTTTAATTAACACAATAACTACGACATGGGGATAACACGCCCCAAAGGGACTAAGTACTGCGAAAACAGTTTGCGCAAAGATATCCTATTATAAATGGGTAATGATGACGATAATAAAAAATAATAAAAATAAAAATAAAAAATAATAAAAATAAAATAATGATAATAATAATAAAAAATAAAAATAAAAAATAATATAAATAAAAATTTTTAAACATTCCGCTTTTTTCCCCTCTCTCTCTCTCTCCCCTCTCTCTCTCTCTCTCTTCTCTCTCCTTTTCTCTCTCTCTCTCTCTCTCTCTCCTCTCTCTCTCTCTCCATCCCCGTCCCTTTCCCCCGCTAAAATAACGGAAAATTTTAACGATTGTCGCGCACGGCCCCGACTGTGCAAGACGGGCCCCCGGGGGTCGGGGCCAGGTTGGCCCTTCGGGCCTTCGGGCAGATACCCGGACGGAGCCGACTTTTTCATTATATTTTTGAGTCGCAGACCCGCCTCGAGTGTAAGAGTTAAACTATAGAGCATGCACCACACAGTCGGGGCCCCCTCGCGCCTCTTCTCGACTCCCACGCCCCACGGGGGTCTGGGCCCCAACGCCAACCCCATGACGACCGGCGCCGCCACACATGATCGCAATCGGACGGGGCGCCCTCCCAACTGAAAATTTTCCCACTTCTTTACGGCCCCTCGGGGGGCGGGGGCGGGGAGTTGTGAAAGGGGGCGAGGGGGGGGCCCGACTGGTGGGCTGCTCTTACCTCGGGACGGGGCTGTACAAAAAAAAATTAGGAAAAAATCGGCTCCCCGGGACTCGTCAAAGAAGGGGCCGAGCCCAGCCCGACCAGTCGGGGGCCGTGCTGCACTGGGGCTTCATTTTGCGTGGGAAAAACGGAGAGAGAGAGAGAAAAGAGAGGGGGGAGGAGAGGAGGAAGAGAGAGGAGAGAGAGAGAAGAGAATCAGAATCAGAATTTTATTTCCATTTTTACATGGCTATTCTTTTAACATGTAATATGATCTTTCAATATTTCTGATAAAATAAAAAATGTTAAAGTAAAACACTGAAAAGGTCTATATACAAATAAAATATTAGAATCATAAAAATTTTGGAAACATTAAAACCTAATGAAACTAAATAAAGTAAGCTTCCTAAAAATTACAAAATAAAAACATACAGTAAAAATTAAAAAAGGGGTTAGTTTAGATTAAAAAACATTCAGGTATGGCGTCAAAAAAATTGGGAGGGAAATTTTTTCTAAAGGTGTTTTTCAATTGTTTTAAAATGGGGCAAGGAGTAGCACCTCTAATTGGGTTTCCAGCTTTCCAGAAACAGGTCCACCACATGAAGGCCTTGTTCCCAAAAAGTGTTTTCATTTGGGGACATGGGGTGTTTTGCTGTTGTCTAGTGATTCCCCTGAAATATGCATCTGTTGACGAATCTCTTTCCCCTAGCATCTTAAAGAACCTTTGGGGAACACTTTGACAACATATGGTTTAATATCAATCGACGCATTGTACGGAAAAACCCATGGAACCTTGTCCCAAACAGATCAGCTTTTTTTAAACCCAAACCCAGGATCTCAATAATACTCACTGGTTCTAAGTATACTGAAATTTTGGCATCAAGTTTTGGGGAGCACCAAAACCCAAAAGGGGGAGAGATAGAGAGAGAAAAGAGGAGAGAGAGAGAGAGAGAGAGAGAGGAGAGAGCGACGAGCGAGCGAGCGGCGGCGGGGGCCAGCGAGAGAGAGAGAGAAAAGAGAGAGAGGGAGAGAGAGAGAGAGAAAAGAGAGAGAGAGAAAAGAGAGGGAAAAGCGGAAATTTTGGGGTATTTCTTGTATTATTATCATTTCATTATTTATTATTATTTTATATTTTTATTATTATTTTTATTATTTACGTCATCATTATCCACTAAAAAGGCTATCTCTAGCGCTATATGCTTCCGCATATCTTATGCCCCTTTGGGGACTTTACGTTGAATCCGTTTTTTATGTTTTTGTTTTCACCCTGTCGTAGTTTTTTTGTTCAATTTTAAACATTTGGGGTACATAAGTTTGTGGCCTAGTCAAGGTGGGCAAGTGTGTGAAAACAGTGTGACTGACATCGGTGGCGTGGTTCACTACACAAGCGAAGGTTGAAAAGTGGTTTGGGGGATGGGTTAGAACGCTGCCCACATCTTCAACCACTCGACGTCAGTCGCAGCACGGCTGGGAACAATCGCAGCATGACGGCAATCGTGGGTTTGCGTCGTGCTGCAACTGTCGGCAAATGTCGCCGCAAGACGCCAACTTAAAGTTGACCTTTAAATTTTTAAATACCCCTATAGTTTGGGACTATCGCCGACAATCGCAGACTAGTCGCCGATTAGTCGCCTAAGTACGGCAAACCGTCGGCTAACCGCGCCGACTACGGTCGGTGGAGGGGCTTGCCATATTCCGGTGTCAGTTGCAGCACGACTGGAACAGTCGCCGCATGACGGCAACCGTGGTTGCCGTCATGCGGCGACTATCTTCGCATGACGCAACCCAATATTGGCGGTTAAATTCGTTTTAGTCTGCAACTGTCCACGATTATCGCCGACAATCGCGGACTAGTCGTAGACTGGTCGCCGACTAGTCGCCAAAACTACGGCAACCCGAGCCAACCACGCCGATGTTGGAGCTTCAGCCCCCCAAAATCGGCTGCAATCGGCACCGACTGGATAACTCATCCAATCGTGACCGGTCGCCGACACGAGTCGTGAAGACGTGAAGGGGCCTTATATGTCCGCCATTTCTGTTCTAATTTCAATAAAACTTTCAGGCAAAGCTAAGGTCATCCTGAGATGGTTTTAAACTACATTTAGCCATGTTTATTCAATTTTTTCAACACTTCAGACAATCTCATAAGATAAGCAAGGGTTAGAATGTTGCAGTTAATCTTAAAACCCTATTTTCTGTGAATATACTGAAGCGTATAAGAAAATGAATCTTGAACACTAACTATAACATGTTCAATTGTTCATCATAAATTATATAGTTGCGTACTACCTATTTTATTTCCTTCAAAACAAATCTTACATTGTACATGGCAATGACCCGTTTACTCACACCTAAAACACGGAGTATTATGAAGCTTTGGATGCAATATAGGCTACATATCACTGTACTCATATTCTTTTGCCGAAAAATGCACCATAAATGAACTATATGGCTTTTTTTGGCCAAAATATCACAACACGGCGGAACGCGCTGTGATTGGTTGTGACGTAGTAGGCGCAGACTCAGATCTCGCCTGATCAGCTGATCGGCTTGTTTTGGTTCAGCAGACCGCAGTACCTATCCATTCAACATGTCCCAGTCAAAAAGAACATACGTATTATGCTTGTTTTGTGCCAATGTGCAAAAACACCACAATTAAAACTCCAGAGAATGTGTTCATAACTATGCCTAAAGACAAGAAAAAGAGGAAACAGTGGTGGATGTCTGCAAGGCGTGATTTCTCGATAAAGGGAAAAATTTCATACTATTGCTGTGAAGACCATTTTGATGTATTATCAATGTATGTACTTGTGCATGGCTAAGTAACTTGGAAATGATATGTAGCTGTGGGGCTTTAGCTGAGCTGTGATAAGTTGCAGGGAGTGGTATGCAGTATGCAAGGCTTTGAGGTAGGGATGAGACAGGCTGGGTTTTTCATGTTATGTATACAACACGCATGCAGTGAGTTAGGTAAAATTCTAGAGTCCTTTCCCGCCCTTATTAGAGTGTTTTTTCCTCCAGACCTTCACAGATCCCTTCAGATACCTCTAAACTGTTATTATAAAGGGGGGGGGGAGATGCCCCTTCACCCCCTCCCCTCCTTAACGACCCCCCTGGACCCCTCAAAAATATAATATGTTTAATAATACTAATCTAACCTCACTATAACCTAACCTAACCTAATCTCACTAATAATCTCATAGCGAGACCCCCCCCAAAAAATAATACTAACCTAACCTACCCTTGTAAAATTATAGTTATATTTTACTAACCTAACTAACCTTACCAACTTGCATTACCCTACTACCGCAAGATGACCAGTAATCCTCCTTCAAGTGATGTAGTAGGATTCACTGTGTTTGTGAATATGTAAGTTGTAGTTTATAAGGAAAAAGTGGATAGACACTGCAGAGATAAGTGGCCCGTGACACTAGGCAAGTGATGACTTCTGGGATCGGCATTTCCCTTTTAGGGAGCTTAAATGAACCTACAATGACATGTATAGCTAGACAGATAGACGAACTCATAGAGGAACAGGTAGAAATGGTATGGTTAGTAAAGGTTGTAGTGGTGAGTAGGGTGACGAAGGGTGTATGTGTAAGGGTCATTGCAGGTTCATTTAAGCTCCCTATAAGGAATGCCGATCCCAGAAGTCATCACTTTACCTGGTGTCAGGGCCACTTATCTCTGTCTATCCACTTTTTCCTTATAACTACAACTTACATATTCACAAACACAGTGAATACCTACTACATCACTTGAAGGAGGATTACTGGTCATCTGCGGTAGTATAGGGGTAATGCAAGTTGGTGTATTAGTAGGTAGTACATATAGTAGCGGCCGCTTCACAGCGTTTTGCTCTGTTGTCTGCGCTGTTGACGTCACAACATGGCGCCAGTCGTTTTAGAGCGTATACATTTTCCTGTGCTTAAATTGGCTGTATCATCAAAAATACAGTTCACATAGAAAAAACAACATCACTGCACAAACTATATGAGGCTTGAAGATTTCAAATTCAATCGTTACCTCAAGTAGAGTAAACGGGTCCATTTACTCGAGTCTACCAGTTAACTTTGACCGATTTCTACTATGTGTGAGAAGCAGCATAGTGGATGAGGGAGTGTGTGAGAAGTGAGTGAGGACGTGAGTGAGTTACTATTAGCCAGTTTGAGCTAAGAACCCCCCGTATCCTTCCTTGTCTTAATCGAGTGAGTTAACCTTAATCGAGCGAGTTAACCTTGTGAGTAATTGTCCAGACCCATTTTTTCTTTGCATAATTATGTTGTTGAATGTTCATTCAAAATACCTAATCCACAAAAATCATTAATTTCCACGCCTTATTTCTGTAAAAAAACATGACTTTTGTAAAAAGCGCGGGAAAAACAAACAGCCCGGTTCCAGCCGTGGCGCAAAACATGCTGATGACGGCCTGTGAGGCGGACAATCTGCTTCACACAGCTTCACACAGCTTGCCTCTCCCCCGGCGCACATATGTCTCCACACATTTATCGTGGCCGTATAGGTCGGGAACGGGTGATAAAGCTCTCTGGAAAGGCACAGCTTTCTTGCTGCACCCATAAGGGATGCAAGTATATAACATATCGCAAAAAAAAAATATATCAGAAACTAAAATTCTTCAAGTACTATATTTATTTCTAATTTTACGTGTATTTGTATTACCGTGCGGTTGGGAGGCATCCTCAGTTGACGTCACCGAGCCGTGGTGCGTCGTCTGCTAGTCGTCAGGACCGTTTTGGGAGCTCGGGGAATTTACAGATTTTGATTGCGGATTATTTAAAAACGGCTGACTGGATGCAAAAAGTAACAACATATTGTTGATATGCTCGATAATGGCTATATTTTGACTGCATCATATCAGGAATGAAGAAATGGTCTGGACGATTACTTTAAAGTAATCGTCCAGACCATTTCATCATTCCTGATTTAATGCAGTAAAAAATATAGCCATTATCGAATATATCAATAATATGTTGTCACCTTTTGCATCCAGTCAGCCGTTTTTAAATAATCCGTAATAAAAATCTGCAAATTCCCCGAGCTTCGATCCAAAACGCTCCTCACGACTAGCAGACCAAGGTCGCTTCTAGAGAGGAAAGACCAAGGAGGTTATAATAGAGCTATTAGGAGGAGGCGGCATGCCGCCTCCTCCTAATCTAAGGGCTTCTAATCCTAATCTAAGGGCTTCTAATCCTAATCTAAGGGCTTCTAATCCTAATCTAAGGGCTTGGTTGCATTTATTGACAGCATACACAATTCACTGAAGATTTTATGGAAAAAAACTTTTCACATTTTTCGATAAAAAACAAAGCCCGCATATACAAAAATAGGCACAATTTTTTTCTGCAACGTTTCCGCCAGAGCAGACCCTCTCATTCCACATACCTTAATGTCCAAATTAATAGTAAAAACACAAAGAAAAAGTATAGCATGCCATGTCAGGTTCAACCCATTTTATGAGCTTTTGAGCCTGTGGATCCCAGACTAGCAGGACAGTCCCGTTTTTTCAGCGTCTGTCGCGCTTTTTAAAATATTAGTAAAATATCCCGCTTTTTTTACGTTTGTCCCGCTTATTTTGTGCTACTATATTGCCCCACTTTTGATGGAATACTGTTATATTATTCAACTTTCCAATTTCACCAGCTAATAATTTTATGGTGTACTCGTGCCTTACCCTTACGTCATATGCTACAGGATCGGAGTTCGTTTGAGATGTGTCTCACCGTTTCACTCACCGTCCACCCCATCGGGCCGGCGACAGTTTATGTTTAATTAGCAGCCTTCGCGTGAGGCGCAGCCAGTGTGATACTGTCACTCGCTTTAGGGAAGGCATAGACTAGAGTTCAGGTTTTTATCACGATGTCAAAGAGAAAGTGCACACACATTCAATGAGCGTTTGCAGTCTCAATATCTATCAATTTAGAAATAAGACATTCACAACTTAGTAATACATTCAAATGAACTGCTGACCAGAAATAGTTTCATCCACTGTGATGATAAGACGTGATAGGGTGTAATTATTACAAAAAATACAAGAAAAGCAATAACCATGCAAGCACTAAATTCATAATAATGTAACTTAAAAATACACTCAAATGCACTGTTGATCAGAAATATTTCATCCACTAGAGTGGATGACACGAAATGATACACATACAACAAAAGCAATAACCAAACACTAAATTGATAATAATATAAGTAAACCATATTACAATACATAAAGATTACATACAGAATACATATATGGCACATTCATTTTACAAACAATGGCGCTTTCCTTGTTTTCCTCTTGGCAAACTTTTGTAGCACAACATCAAAATCATGAGATCTTGCAAATTGAGACTCAGTACTGAGTCTAGCCAAGTCCACAAGTCGTGCTTGGGTCATTGTTGTTCGTAGAATTTTTTTTATCAGATTGAGTTTGCTGAATGAGCGCTCTGCAGAGGCGACAGTGGCAGGGATTGTTAGGAAATGCTCAGGATGACAAATACATTTGGGAAAAGCCCTTCTAGTCTGCACTCTGTCAAGCAATTCAAAAGCTGAAATAGGCTTAGTTGGTTCTGCCCAAAATTTGAGTGATGAACTGTTGGTAGGTATCTCATTTCCATCACGATATCATGACTGATGTCGGCAGGATACTTATCTGCCAGTGATTTTTATTTAAGTTCCAGCTCCTCTGCTGGTATTATTAAGTACTTCCAGAGGAAACTGAAATATTAAGAAATATTCTTGGCAGCTTTGAATCTCAGTCAGTCCGTCCAATTACATTATCCAATAATACTTAAAACACAGATTTTCTGAAAAATGCTTCTTCAGGTGACTCATTCTGCTTCATTTTGTTCTGATGAATCTATATCTGCTGTGCCATCACCATCATCATGAAATCTTCTTTTGCGTTTAGATCCAGGTGCTTTACCACGACCACGATACAGTTTCACCTCGAAATCCAGGTTTGAAGCAACTAGTAGCTTTGCTTCATTCCACATAGCTTTTCAGTTATTTCGGAGATCTGTCAGTTCTACAAGCAAGCCCTCTATGTTTGATGGGCCCTATGGGCCCATCAAAGCCTCAATGGGCCCCCCAGGACCCCATGGGCCCCGGGTAAATGCCTCGGCAGACCCCTCTCGGTGGGCCTGCTGATATGGGTTTATACCCGGATGATATGGGTTTACTTGCTAGCGTCAGCTTATCTAATATAGCTTCCTTGTGCTATGCAGCAGCGTCTAATTTCAAAATTGGTAAATATTCCGCAGGAGAAGGCGGCCGCCAACCAGTTGTGGCAGCCGGGCAATCGTGCACCATATCAGATTCGCATTTTTAACCTAAATAATTCTACAAAACCTAACCCAAACCTATCCTAAGCCTAACTTAACCCAAGCATAACGTAAATATAACCTAAACAAACCTAAAAGTAACCTAATATAGCGATTATAATATACATATAAGTGTTATATTTTTGGTTTCCGTGAGTGAATAACTACTGCACAATATACTGAGCCGAAAATAATAGAGAAAAAGTAAACTGAGGTCTGTGGAGCAACCAGCCTACTCCTGCGGAATATTAACCTCAGAATTCATTAAATATGCATGGCCATTGTGATATTAACTACTACTTTGCATAACACGAGGAATTGGCTTAAATGATCATTGTGTGGATGGTGGGGTGCTGTTTTGTGTGGTACTGTGAATGCAGTAGATGTGTTAGTAAATGTTTGTAAAAAGCTGTTGCTTATTGTATAGCTCAATTTCCTTATCTTGCATGAGCCACCAACTTCATCATGTCCACTGGTTACTCTATCCTCAGTGACGGTAATTTTTGTACATACTGTGGTTTTGGTATTTTTGTGTACAGATTCAGCTGCATGTTATGGAATTTGTGAAATGAGCCGATTATGTTCATAGTCCGTGTCTGTCTGGTTGTGGTTCTAATGGTAATTATCATGTCAGTGTGGTAGTTCTTCTGATAGTTCCCCTTTATAGTTGTCCTGTCAGTGTGTTACCTCAATAAAATGTGTTCGTCGCTCTTGTGTTTCATGTTATTGTTGGTGTTGGTGGGTAAGTTTGCTTTTTGCTTTAAATTCCAGCTTTCCCAGAGATGAAGTAATGCGCAAGAAATGGATACATGCCTCACATAGGAAAAACTTTAATCCCTCCAAGTCAGCAGTTCTTTGCTCTCAACATTTTAGGGAAGAGGATTTTGACAAGACCACGGCAAATTATGTTAGGCTCAAAGAAGAAGTAATACCAACAGTGTTTGAAGGGTTTCCAGCTGTAATGCATAAATATTACCGGAACCGTAAATCCAACGGGTATACTCTTTGGCCAGGTCGGTTAACGCGCCAAGTGGGTGCAAATCTGGTGTTAGCGACGGTTCGAATCCTCGCCGGGCAAGGAATAAAGAAATTATTTATTTCCGAATTATGATTACCAGCCTGAGTCATATGTCTGTTAAAAGGACATACTGACGGGATTTCAAAAGGTAACTGTGACCCAGGGCTATGTGAAGCCTCTGTCGGGTCCAGCTATAAACCCCCATAGAAGCATCACCTGGCTCCATAATACGGCCACATGCAAGTCTTTGTCAACAGGTCCCTGAATAAAAACCCTTAATACATCACCCCCTTGACCAAGACAACAACAAAATCACAACAGCAAGAGAGAAGATAAGAAGTAAGAAGCAAGAAGACCCCCTCCCCCCCCACATCTCACAGCGTATTTACAAAAGGAGAAAAAACCCCCACGGAAAGTAGCAGTCAAGCGGTTGGAAAGTACTGTTACAGGTGAAGATCAAGGCAACAGTCATGATTCCCCTGCACCAAGGGACACCAGTCCTACCACTAGTATCAAGGACAGCAGTCATCAGCATATGGATACTGATAGCACTTCTGTAAACCCTATGGTGTCCTGTTTGTGTTATATAAAAAAATGAAAAGAAAGTTGGCTGAAATCCAAGGCAAGAAGGCAAGAAGTAAAAACAAAGAAAGGAAATCAAGAAAAACATCAAGGAAAAAAGTAAAAACACTACTTCAATAAAAAAGACGTCTAAGGAAAAGAAATGCAGATTTACGAACTATTATAGATGACTTAAATAGAAATAGCCTGCTCAGTACCAATAGTTTGGGTGTTTTGGAGGAATGTGCTGGGGGTGTGACTGACCTTCTCAAAAGACAAATGACAAAAAAACTAAATAATCCAGTATCAATATCATATTCACCTGAACTAAGAAGTTTTGCATTAACCCTAAATTTTTAGTCTCCACATGCATACAGATATATTATAAAAATGTTTGACACATGTTTACCCCATCCTAGAACAATTGAGAAATGGTACCAATCTGTGCCAGGACAGCCTGGTTTCACTTCAACAGCATTTACAGCATTGCATAATAAATCACTTGCTGCATCTGCTAATGATAAACAATTACTTTGCATTACTTTGCTCTTTGGTGATGGATGAAGCAGCAATACGCCAACATATAGTAGAGGACCCTATCATTGAGCCCGTGACCAATTTCTCCTGATCAAGGTTTGAAGGCGGTTTTTAAATGATTTGAGGATACTGAACAAAATAAGCCCCCATGTCCCTCGCAAAAGTGCGGGCTAACTCCGCCAGGGGGCAAAATCCAAGATGGCCGCCGTGAAAACTAGATTTGTCATATCTTCACTCATTTAATAGCTATTAATATGTTCTTGGTATCTAAATGTAGGTTTTTTAGGTCAAGGAAAGCAATAAAGACATCATAGAGTGGATTTGTGGACAAAAAGTCATTGTAATTGATTATTTAAAAAAAAATGAAGACGAAACATTTCAATATTCATCATTTTCGAGAACCATATCACGCTTATTGGCCACTAATTGGTGACTTCGAGTCTGCTCATCACGATGGTGAAGATCTGTTCAGGATATTCTGCAATGACCGCATGTTGAGTGACAATATACCATTTTACTCTACAGTGCACAGAAACTCACGACGGAACTTCAGTAATCCGCCACCTGTCATAGGTGACAATACTGACAAGGTTACCAAATCAGAGGCCATGGAGAACAAGGCAATGGGGACCATCATAGCACTAGCAGAAGCACACGACAAGTTTAACCTCATTAACGTGATGGAATATCGAGTGACAGATGAATGTTTGCCCATATACAACGTTAACGGGACAATGAGAAAGACCCAAAAGTCCAAATTGGTGGATAAATGATATATGGAGACCTTGAATTCCAAGGAGTACATTGCTATAGTTGATATGGGATTCATATGGCGTCTGTCAACCCCATCATTTGAGGACCGTGAACAATCAGATGGTACTAGCTTCACATGGCGGGATTATGCTTCCAAGATGTTGTCCATAATAATGTCCAGACATAAAAATGCTGCAAAGATTGTGTTGGTGAATGACCGCTATGACTTGCCATTTACCATCAAAGACAGTGAACGAAATCTTCGCGCTAGTAGTATTGAAGGCTCTAAGAACATCTTCATCCGACCTTCAGACAAATTTCCCTCAGCTAGAGCTTTCCAGGATTTGTTGTACAATCCAGCTAATAAACAACACTTGCAGTCATTTCTCCAGATGAGATCCGTCTAAGGTGCTGTGAACATCCCAATGTCCAGTTTGTATATTCAGTGGGTCCAAAGCGTTGGAATTTATCCACAGGAGACAGAATTGGCAATTTTGAATGTGAACACATCGAAGCAGACACTATTCTCTTCTTTATGTATTCCCAAATCAGAAGATCAGGCATTGATACTGATGTTGTCATTGATGCTGAAGATACAGACGTTCTAGTTTTGTCTGCATATGATTGCCCATACAATAGATGGAGTGTTAGCAGTCAAGAGGAAGAAGAACATCATAGATTGTAAAAAACTATGCTCCAAAGAGGTAGCAGAGATTATAGTTCAATTACATATTCACAGCGGATCAGACACCACAACGGCCTTTTTTGGCAACGGGAAAGCATCAATTTTTACCAAGGGAATCTCAAATGATGCACGTGCTCTGCTGTGTTGTTTTGGCAAGTCATTGCCGGTCACACATTCTGTTCTGAATGACATGGCAATATTCACCTTAAGATACATCTATAATGACAAGGTGAGCAAATCTATGGGTGAAGCAAGGCCACGAAAATGTAACCAGATGAAGAGAAAATCAACACTGAGACTTCCACCAGATAGAGATTCACATGACCTGAAGGTAACAAGAGGAAATTATCAAACACATATGCTTCTCAATTATAGTAAGGTAGATCCTGCTCCGTCTCCACTTTCACATGGATGGGCTGTTGAGAATGGCTTGTGTAAGCCAGTGCGATACACAAGGCCAGCACTACCAATGCATTTGAAGGATGTCGTTTAACTTCAATACCTAACACCAGGAGATACTGATTCAGGAGAGAGCGATTCATATGATGAAGACGAGGATAATGACATTGATGTATAATATTGCCCATTCATGTTATCCATAATTGTCAGTTAAATAGTTATGATAGGTTGTGGATTTTGCCTGATTTATCTGAAATATGTAATGAGTTAGGATAAATCAATAATTGCTTTCAATTTTGATTAAACAAATTAATTCATGTATATTAGCATTGAAAACCTTGGTCTGAAAAGCCTATTTGTTGACACCTAGAATACATCGGCAATATACACATACTAATAGAACAAATTCAAATTGTGTATCAGCCATATCGTGTTACTTGGAGTTCTTGTAACACGTTTTGAGATGAATTGGGCTACATCTTTTTTCAGTAACATCAATTTGAGTTATAATCCAGTGAAAAAAAAAAGCTTCATATGATTAGTGGCCAATAAGCGTGATACGGTTCTCGAAAATGATGAATATTGAAATGTTTTGTCTTATTATTTTTATAAAATAATCAATTACAATGACTTTTTGTCCACAAATCCACTCTATGATGTCTTTATTGCTTTCCTTGATCTAAAAAACATACATTTAGACACCAAGAACACATTAATAGCTATTAAATGAGTGAAGATATGACAAATCTAGTTTTCACGGTGGCCATCTTGGATTTTGCCCCCTGGCGGAATTAGCCCGCACTTTTGCGAGGGAAATGGGGGCTTCTTTTGTTCAATATCTTCAAATCATTTAAAAACCACCTTCAAACCTTGATCAGGAGAAATTGGTCACAGGCTCAATGGTAGGGTCCTCTACTAATATAGAATGGGATGGGCAAAGGTATCTTGGATACATAGATATGGGGACTGAGCTGGACAGTGACGTTTTACCTTGTTGCCAAAGAAACCCTGACATTTATGGTGGCTTCAGTTAATTAATGATGACTGGAAACTTCCTGTTGGATATTTCCTTATAGATTGACTGTGTAGTAGTGAAAGAAGTAACTTCGTTAAGAAATGCTTAGAGAAACTTCATGCAGTTGGCATCAAGGTTAATTTCCTTTACTTTTGATGATGCAGCAACAAATTTAGCAATTGCAAAAAAACCTTGGATGCACTCTTGACCCTAATCTTTGAATACCTCCTTTCTTCACCCAGTAACTAATGAACCTGTGTTTGTATTCCTTGATCCGTGCCAATGTTAATGTTGGTGAGAAACAATCTAGGTGGAAAAGGTTGTTTGATTGACAATGAGAATAATTATGTAAAATGGAAATGTATTGAAAAACTTGAACATCTACAACAAGAAGAGGTATCTAGGTAATAAACTGAGAAATGCATATGTCGAATGGCGTAGAAATAAAATGAATGTGAATTTGGCTGCACAGCTGTTAAGTGAATCTGTGGCATGTTCCTTGGAGTTCTGTTTGCTGGAAAAAAAATCAGGGTTTGAAAACTGTGAGGCAACTGTAATTTTTTTTAGAATTTTTAGCAGACTTTTTGATGTACTGAACTCTAGAAACCTTAAAGATTGTGATTGGAAATTGCCAATGCAACAGAAAAATCATATGATGTATGTCGATTTCCTGAGAGAAGCCAAGGCATACATTATGTCACTGAAGAAACCAGACTCCCAGAACCCTCTGCAACAAAGTAAAAAGGAAAACTGGATAACTGGAACTGGTTTTGTTGTCTGCATAGATAGCTTGATATCATGTATGACATCATAGTTGGATCACAACAGTACAGTATGACTTTTTTTCTTAACAAACAAGTTCAGTCAGGATCATTTTGAATTATGTTTTGGTAAGTTACGGAGGCTTGGAAGATGCAATAACAATCCAACAGTTAGGCAGTTTAAGTCTTCTTACAAAAAGTTGTTGGTTTACAATGGTGTGGAAGATGTACTACGTGGAAACTACCTTCCACTACAAACTGTCCCCATTTTAACAGCATCAAGTAATTTCTTTAATGATGGCAATGTGGATTCAGAAGTACCATCTGTATATGCAATAAATTAATTTGCTGGTAGGAATTGAGTACTTGAGGAATGTGTCTCAGAGCCTGTTCATTATGACCATGATTATGTTTATGTTCCCAAGTCATCACATTTGTCATTATGTTCACAGAAAATTGTTGTGTCTGACATGTGAAAAGACTTTTAGAAACACATGCTTCGTATATAGTAGAATCGGGTGAAAATCTGTCCAAGGTGAAATGTGCAAGTCTTTTACAGACAGTGTTGGAAGCCTATTTAGTAAAGCCTCTATTTTCTTTCCTTGATAATCACATGAAAGAATGTGGACCATTAGACAATCACCTTATCTTTCTTGTACAGGCCATACCAGAAAAGTACATTCAGGTAAGGTGCCACTATGCAGATGGACGGTACACGGAAAATTTGAAGAAAAGAGTAGCTAAAAGTCGCCAAGAGTATGCAAAACTGATCACATTCTCAGGAATCTAATGCTATGCCCTTGAAGGTAAGACACTTCTGTCATGCCCACATGGATATGACAATGGTCATGATATGGCATATATATATGGTGCCATGATGACTCCCCATCCTATCTGACTGGTTATGTTAGCAACCACTTTGAAGGACACTTTACCCTTGGTGAAGTATTTTCTTTATGTTAAGTATGTAAAGTATTGATCCTTATACATTTAAAATATACTTTAATTAGGAAATAATGCAAAATGTACTTTTTTTCAAGAAAACCAAATGTACTTTTTTTTCAAGAAAACCAGTGTATATTTGTGCGGTGTACAAAACAAGACCGTGTTACTTCCTTGAATAATGCGGCAATGGGAATGCTATTCTATGATATATATAGTCAATAAAAAATGTCTAGATGTTAACTATACCTAGGCAGTCATAGTTTTCATTTAATTTTGTGTATCAATTAGATAGAAAGCCTAAAAATGCAATGAGTTGACGCGTGAAATCGCAATGTTTTGAGTCAATCTCCCCGCATTGGGGCGGGGCGAGCGGCTTCACCCGATAATACAGGGAATGCGCGGCATGCCGCCTCCTCCTATATAACCTCCTTGGGAAAGACCTTGTAGCAGACGACGCACCATAGCTCGGTGATGTCACAAAAGGCAGTCCCCTCCCCCCGCGGTAATCCAGAAGCACGTGAACACAGAAATAAATATAGTACTTGAAAAATTTTGGGTGTTTCTGATATATATTTTTTGCGATATGGCACATACTTGCATCCTTTATGGGTGCAGCAAGAAAGCTGTGCCTTTCCAGAGAGCTTAGCACCCGTTTCCGACCGATACGGCCACGATAAATGTGTGGAGAATGTTTGTGCGCCGGGAAGAGGCAAGCTGTGTGTTGCAGATTGTCGACCTCCCATGACGGCATCAGCAAGTTCCGCGCGGTGGCTGGAACGGGGCTGATTGGTTTCCTGCGCTTTTTACAAAAGTCGTGGTTTTACGGAAATAAGGCGTGGAAATGAATTATTTTTTGTGGATTAGGTGTTTTGAATGATCATTCAACATACTTATGCAAAGATAAAGTGGGTCTGTACGATTACTTTAAATACCTTTTCTTTAATATAACACTGTATCACTCGTTCACTGAAAAAAAAAACTCGACAAAATGTACATTTGATATGCGTATAACGCTAACTACCTCATGTCTATCCTCACCAAATATAACATCTCAGTAGGACGGTAATATTAATAACTACCTAATTACCACTATATACTTCACATCTTTTTAATATGGCATGTATCTTGGGCAGGTAAAACAATTGTTGTGTAGTTTGTCACCGCTGCTTACCTTCAACATGTGTGGCTGGTATACGCTGGGTTACTCCTCTCTCCTTGGGGTAAGATAATGACTCTTTTTTTCTCTCCTTCCTTCCTTCCACCTTGATTATACGTCCATCCATCATTTCGTTATTCTATGCACTCTGTTATCCCTCCTCTCTTCTATCCTGTTTTCTTCTCTGATCTTTTCCCGTCCTTCTCTCTCTTCTTCCCTTCCTTCTTCCGCTGAAAAAATATGTTTAAGTTATGTTATGTTTTGTTCTGACAATTATTGATTTATAGATTTATTTTTTTCCTCTTTTTAATTAAGGAAGTGAATAATACATACTATCTCTCTCTCTCTCTCTCTCTCTCTCTCTCTGTAAACAAATGTTCTAACTTTCTATCATTTTCCTTCTCCTCCTCCTCATTGTCGTTTCCCTTCCCCTCCTCTTCTCCTTCTGCAGCTCATGAACACAGTGGTGACCTACGTGGTGATCATCCTTCAGGTGGGAGGACAGGCCGTGCAAACAGTCCCACCCTCCCCAGACACAGGAACCACCTCAGCCCCTTCGTAGAATGCAGGAAGCCATGGACACGAACGAGGATGCGTCATGATGCAAGGACATGCATCTGTATTTTTCTTTTTGTAATTTCTTTCAGTTTTACACTCAACGAAATTAAAGATACGTCATCACACATAAAATAGCCGCAGTGCCTTTTTTCTTTCATTTTATTGCTAAGTTATAAGAAAATGGAAATTAACTTTTTACACCTTGGACATAACGCAAAGCATAATGTTCTTTGTTATTCCCGCCACTCTCCACCCAGCATGTCTTGTCTCTTCAGAGGACGTTCCGTACATTGAGGATTATTGCCTCCAGGAGGGTGTAACAAGCTCTTCCCTGCAAGGCATCAGTGTGCATGACGCTGCTCGAACTCGTATGCGGTGAATCATAGGCTTCAGTAACGCCACTGACGCCATACTGTGCTTCAGGAAAGGAATTTAGTCTCCTCTCATATGCTCTCACTCCCGCCAAACACTGATCCATATCCTTCCGAGGACATAATATTCAGTTTTTCTTAATCTACTTCCGCCCAACAACGGTACACTAATATAGGGTAACAGAAGGACATATATATATAAGGCAACATCAGACTCCTCGTAAGAAGCATCAAGCTCCTTCTAAATCGGTCCACTTCGGGGTCATCAGTTATCTGGGTCAGTAGAAGTGTTGGACGAGTAAAATGGTCAATTATTCTCAGAGGATTATTACTAGTAGAGGACCCTACCATTGAGCCCGTGACCAATTTCTCCTGATCAAGGTTTGAAGGTGGTTTTTAAATTATTTGAGGATACTGAACAAAATAAGCCCCCATATCCCTCGCAAAAGTGCGGGCTAACTCCGCCAGGGGGCAAAATCCAAGATGGCCACCGTGAAAACTAGATTTGTCATATCTTCACTCATTTAATAGCTATTAATATGTTCTTGGTGTCTAAATGTATGTTTTTTAGGTCAAGGAAATCAATTGCAATTGATTATTTTATAAAAAAATGAAGACAAAACATTTCAATATTCATCATTTTCGAGAACCGTATCCTGCTTATTGGCCACTAATCACATGAAGCTTTTTTTTCCCTGGATTATAACTCAAATTGATGTTACTGAAAAAAGATGTAGCCCAATTCATCTCAAAACGTGTTACAAGAACTCCAAGTAACACGATATGGCTGATACACAATTTGAATTTGTTCTATTAGTATGTGTATATTGCCGATGTATTCTAGGTGTCAACAAATAGGTTTTTCAGACCAAGGTTTTCAATGCTAATATACATGAATTAATTTGTTTAATCAAAATTGAAAACAATTATTGATATATCCTAACTCATTACATATTTCAGATAAATCAGGCAAAATCCACAACCTATCATAACTATTTAACTGACAATTATGGATAACATGAATGGGCAATATTATACATCAATGTCATTATCCTCGTCTTCATCATATGAATCGCTCTCTCCTGAATCAGTATCTCCTGGTGTTAGGTCTTGAAGTTGAACGACATCCTTCAAATGCATTGGTAGTGCTGGCCTTGTGTATCGCACTGGCTTACACAAGCCATTCTCAACAGCCCATCCATGTGAAAGTGGAGACGGAGAAGGATCTACTTTATGAAAATTGAGAAGCATGTGTGTTTGATAATTTTCTCTTGTTACCTTCAGGTCATGTGAATCTCTATCTGGTGGAAGTCTCAGTGTTGATTTTCTCTTCATCTGGTTACATTTTCGTGGCTTTGCTTCACCCATAGATTTGCTCACCTTGTCATTATAGATGTATTATAGGTGCGGTCACACGAACAACTTTTCTGGCAATATTACAGCCGGCAACACAAACGTGGCCCAAACTCGGATATAATTGTGCTTTTTAATGAACACCATCATGTTGGTCTTTCGACAATATTCTTGCCAGAATATTGTCACCGAACTCCCACCACAAACGCATATTATTTGACATTTATTTTTAATGCACGCTCTAATTCAATATACAGAAGCTGAAATACATAGCTACATAGTGGAAAGAACCGATTACAAGACGAATTGTGAAGCCCTGTACATTCTTGTACGTTTTTTTAAGCGATTTGAAGGATACAAAACACCTAGAAAGATTTACATGAGTTAGGGATGGTATTCATTTTCCTTGTTGACGGTCTATTAATATCTAAAACTTTTAGGGGATACCAACATATTATTGATCACTTTGATGATTGAATATTGGATGTTATATGTCTGACGCACTTCCATACACAAGAATCCAATTTTATCATTCACCACCCTATTTGTGAACCAGTTTCTCCCTATTTCTCCCTATTTTTCCAAAGACGCTTCTTCAGATACATCTTGAGAAGCCAAAATTGCCATTCAAACTCTTGCTACCTCTGAAAGTCCGTGTGACCAAAACACGGCAAGGTGTTGCCTTTGCTGAATAATTGCAGCCTGAATATTGACGGAAAAGTTGCTCATGTGACCGCGGCTTTAGGGTGAATATTGCCATGTCATTCAGAACAGACTGTGTGGCCGGCAATGACTTGCCAAAACAACACAGCAGAGCACGTGCATCATCTGAGATTCCTTTGGTAAAAATTGATGCTTTCCCGTGGCCAAAAAAGGCAGTCGTGGTGTCTGATCCGCTGTGAATATGTAATTGAACTATAATCTCTACCTCTTTGGAGCATAATTTTTTACAATCTATAATGTTCTTCCTCTTGACTGCTAACACTCCATCTATTGTATGGGAAACATATGCAGACAAAACTAGAACGTCTTCAGCATCAATGACAACATCAGTATCAATGCCTGAACTTCTGATTTGGGAATATATAAAGAAGAGAGAATCGTGTCTGCTTCGATGTGTTCACATTCAAAATTGCCAATTCTGTCTCTTGTGGATAAATTCCAATACTTTGGACCCACTGAATATACAAACTGGACATTGGGATGTTCACAGCACCTTAGACGGATCTCATCTGGAGAAATGAACTGCAAGCGTTGTTTATTGCTGGATTGTGCAACAAATCCTGGAAAGCTCTAGCTGAGGGAAATTTGTCTGAAGGCCGGATGAAGATGTTCTTAGAGCCTCAATATTACTAGAGCGAAGATTCGTTCACTGTCTTTGATGGTAAATGGCAAGTCATAGCGGTCATTCACCAACACAATCTTTGAAGCATTTTTGTGTCTGGACATTATTATGGACAACATCTTGGAAGCATAATCCCGCCATGTGAAGTCTAGTACCATCTGATTGTTCACGGTGCTCAAATGATAGGGTTGACAGACGCCATATGAATCCCATATCAACTATAGCAATGTACTCCTTGGAATTCAAGGTCTCCATATATGACTTATCCAACAATTTGGACTTTTGGGTCTTTCTCATTGTCCCGTTAACGTTGTATATGGGCAAACATTCATCTGTCACTCGATATTCCATCACGTTAATGAGGTTAAACTTGTCGTCGTGTGCTTCTGCTAGTGCTATGATGGACGCCATTGCCTTGTTCTCATGGCCTCTGATTTGGTAACCTTGTCAGTATTGTCACCTATGACAGGTGGTGGATTACGAAGTTCCGTCGTGAGTTCTGTGCACTGTAGAGTAAAATGGTATATTGTCACTCAACATGCGGTCATTGCAGAATATCCTGAACAGATCTTCACCATCGTGATGAGCAGATTCGAAGTCACCAATTAGTGGCCAATAAGCATGATACGGTTCTCGAAAATTATGAATATTTAAATGTTTTGTCTTCATTTTTTAATAAAATAATAAATTACAATGACTTTTTGTCCACAAATCCACTCTATGATGTCTTTATAGCTTTCCTTGACCTAAAAAAACCTACACTTAGACACCAAGAACATATTAATAGCTATTAAATGAGTGAAGATATGACAAATCTAGTTTTCACGGCGGCTATCTTGGATTTTACCCCCTGGCGGTAACTAGCCCGCACTTTTGCGAGGGACATGGAGGCTTATTTTGTTCAGTATCCTCAAGTCATTTAAAAACCACCTTCAAACCTTGATCAGGAGAAATTGGTTACGGGCTCAGTGGTAGGGTCCTCTACTATACGGATGGTAAAAGATGCCACGCCCTATCAGTCACATAATCCATAAGTGACAAGTCAAATAATCTAGACAAGACCAGAAACACACCACACAAACTTGGTCTCCACAACAGGGATATTAAACTCTCCGTGTGAAGGATCAAATTCCTCAAATGGACAATGAATAAAATTGAAACCTATTAACAAAATTTAATGGTCTACCCCAGGGGCGGGCAACCCTTACAGACCGAGGGCCAGATGAGAATTTCGGAAGCAGCCCGTGGGCCAGGGTGACAAACGAAAACCCCAAAGTGACTCTATATACAAGAATTTTATTGAAAAACATACAAATCAGTGAGACGGCTGGTGCTGCTTGCCATGAAGAAGTGTTTCAATGTCCGGCTCGATGGATGAGGTAGTCAACAGAATAATGTCATTGAGGTGCCGGTCCGAGAGCTGGGAGCGAAGGTGAGACCTCGTGTACTTCATTTTAGAGAAGAGCTATTCGCAACAATAGGTGCTGCCAAACATGGCCACGATGCGTTGAACATGTGCAATGTATTTTGGAAAATTGCTAGAAGGGAGGACGAGGTCACGGAAGAAGGACAGCGGAGAAAAGGTGCGGAACTTCGCCTTCAGTTGATCGTTCCACTGCAGCTCCACCAACTCCATCTGCAGGGGGGCAGGGGCGTCGTCCACGGGGAAGTCAAAGGGGGCAGTGAACGGGGAGCGCAGAGTTGCCAAACAGTATTTGCCGGCAGATGCTGTTTGGCAGATTTTTTTTTTTTTTCTTTGGCTTGGGTTTCGCGGGCCGGATTGCAATGCTAATGCCAAGCAGGGTGGCGGGCCGGACGCTAGGCCCTCTCGGGCCGGGTCTGGCCCCCGGCCGGAGGTTGCCTGCCCCTGGTCTACCCTCTTTACCTCGCATCTTGCCATACCCTGGTCCATCATCATGATTTCCCGGCCTGTGTACATAGTTCATTGACTTTTTTGGAGGGAGGTATAACGTTGGTGTTGCATATAATGAATTAGCAAAGCGTCGAGAGGATACATTGTTTGTCCCCTCCGATCTATGCTTGTCCATCCATTAGCGTGGTGCGGCGGAGGCCTTTGAGCTGCTGGACTCTCACGCGGTAGGTCGGCACGGTCTCGGCCTTCCTCGCAAACGCCCTAAAGCCCTTCATCGCCTCCCTTCGCCCCCGGGGATGCTGCCCCCGGACACACCCTCCAGCCTGTTCCCGGGGCGTGTATGGTGCCCCTGATGCAGCTAGCGTTGCTTCCCCTATTAGCCCAGCGGATATGAACAATTTTGAGTGGAATTGTGCACTTTTTGCTACAACCCCAAATTTTGCACATGGTCCCTTTTTGATCCCCTAAAAAGATGCTATGGAGACATTGAATAAATGGTGAAAAACTTGTTTATGGGCCTTTTCCCCAAAAGGCACCCGTTTTTTTTTTTGTTCATTTTTCTGTTCTAAGACAGATAAATAAAATCTTGGTGTCTAAACATAATTTTGAGGTCAAAAACCCAAAAAATATTATTATCTGCCCATACGCATATAGTTTGTGGCAAAATTATATATAATGGTATAAATTCAGAGGTACGGTTTTCTTTTGCTGAAAATAAAAAATTTCACTTGTTCAGTATTGTGATTTCTGATTCTTTTTGATTTGCAGGTAAATAAGTATGGTTCTGATACAAATGGATAATGCATGTAATTAAAGAAATAGAAAAACCTGAAACACAAGGCAAATTCACCCCCCCCGGGAAAAAAAAGATTGGATTTTGTGTTTTTTGTTCAAAGAAAAATCAGACCCCACTGAAATGCCCAGGAAAATAAAACGGTCAGCTGGGGGTCGGATTAGTACACGGGGCTAAAAAACTTGGAAGGGTTCAAAGAGCTCGGAAGCTTTCCCTTTACAGTTGAATGTTCAATCTTGTGGGGGGCTGGGGGGGGTTGTGGCCCCCCATCTTCCCGCCACTTCACGTCCCCCCGAGGCGGGCATTGTGTCCGGCGAGGCAGTGCCAGTTCCTGTCACTCCTTAATTAGGGGTTAAGTCTCCAAAAAAATCACGCCCGCGCCCCAGCCCTTCTGTGTTCCCAAACCCCGCAGGGGCGCAGTATCTTCAGGGGCTCATGGAGGAAGGCATGGGCGGCTAAAAGACGCCTCCGGAGGTAGCGGGCGGGGGGAACCCCGCGTGGTCCACCGCCCCAAAACCACAACGCCCGCTTTAAACCCAAGCCCCCGACACACCCGCCACTCAGCAGCAACTCTGGCCAACGACCCGGCAGCATCGCCCACCACCCCCTCCAGCCCAGGGGGGCGACCGGGGGCATGTCCCCGGAAACGTTTGAGGCAGGGCCACCAGCGTAAGGACTACAGCACATCTGCGGTTGGGGCGGCACCCAAGCGGCCCCTTTATTACGCCCCCTTTTGTAACACAGAGGTGCAAACAGGCTGGGGGCGCGCCCCTGGGCAAGAAAGTGTTCAGGAAATTTCCAAACCACGGGGGGGAAATCGACTTGTGAGAACTTTTGGTGATCGTTACACCTGTTCATCGGAGCGGGGGGGGAATTTTTCTTCTAGAAAGGCATCGAGTGCATGTGTGCGGTATATCCCTCCAGGGGGCCGCGCCAAGCAATGATGCGGCTTTAGGTCCCCTGGTCCCAGTGCCCTTAGAGGGTACATGCTCAGCAAAAAAATGTGATGGGGCTAATGATCGCAACATAAAAGCGGGGTGTTGCGTGGTTTCCCCACCCCTCGAGTCTTCAGTAAAAAGTTCGCGTGTGTAAAATTTTTTGGGCCGGGGAAAAGGCGAGTGCCCAACCTTCGAGCTACGAGCCGGGGGGGGTGGGTGACACACTAAACCCCGCCCTCATGGCCCACACCACAGGGGCGGCGGGGCCCCGCGCGCCGGGCTTAGCGGACAAGAAAAAACCCGCCAAGACGGAGTCCGGGGGGGACGCAGGGGGTGCCCGCATGCGGTAAATCGAGTGTACAGGTGGGCTCATGAAGGTTTGCAGCAAAAAAAAAACCCGTTGTTGCGGCCAGAAGGGGGCCTTCTGGCGCCTGTGTCCCCCCTCACCCCCAGGGCGGCGCTCGTCCGCCCCCATCATTCGAACTTACCCCTACCTCCGGGAAGTGATCTTTTGAGAGTGGAATGGCGGCGCGTCCCCGTGGTATCAGCTGCTCACGCCCTCGCGCCACTGTCCCCTACACAGCAGGGGCGGACACGGGGGCGCAAGTGTCTGTGGCGGGTCGCCTAGGGTTGGGGGACCTCGGCATACCCCAAACGTCGCTCCGGGCTCCCCCCCCACGGCAGTCCCCCCACGTTGCCGGGGGGCGCAGGGCCCCTCCTGGGAACCATCCCTGTGGTCTCCGGGGGGGCTGTCTCCACCACAGATGCTCTACTGCCGAAGGCGTGCAGCAACCTCCTTTCGCCAAGGCATGCAGGCCCCTTTCGCCTGGTCCACACCCTTTCCCGCGCCCCCTTTCACCCACCAGTGTGTGTGCTTTGGACCCATCAGACCCCCACAAGCCCCCCACGCGCCCGGAACGCCACCCACGAACTTGTAGAGGAGAACGTCGATCGCCTGAAAAATGGTTCTTGGAGCCTTCGGGCGCCTGTGTTTGCCAGGGACGCACGCCGCTACCAAGATGAGGGGTCCGCCTCACCACGTCCACCTAGGGCCGACACACGCCCCCCGCAGCCCAGCCCCGCCCAGTCCCGCTCCACTTTTTTACGAGGTACGACAAGCGAGACGATTTTGACAAGGGCATCTCAGGCGGTGCCCAGGGAGCCCACCGAAGGGTGCCCAGAATGGTGGTATGCCAAAAAAGGAAAAGGGGCCCCGTCGCACGGTCGCTTTCAGCGTTTTAACCGTGCGAGCCTAGAGAGACACAACACACCAACCCCCCTTTTTCGATCTCGTCTCTAGCGTGCCCAAACATACTTTTTAAGACCGTAGGGGCGCATACTGGGGCTACCACCAGGCCCCCTGACGAGGAAACCCCGAAGCTCAAAACATTCATCACCCCCGGGGGGTGCTAGGGTACCGCCGCACCCCCGGGGCCACTGCGCTTCGCAGGACGCGTTCACAACGTTTTAAACGACACCATCCCCGACGTGCCCAGGAAGCTCAAGTGGGGCGACACTCTCCACGACAGCAGCGTCCCCCGCCCCTTCGGGACAATCATTTTCCCCAAGGTGCATGGAGAGGGGGGTCCCCTCGACCTGAAAAGTTCCCTTTGCAGGAGGAGGTCCCTTTGCCGGCATTCCGGGGTTTGGGGAAAGGGTCCCTTTCCCGCATCAAGTCCCCTGAAGGGGCCCCAACTGCGTGGCAGACCCCTTGCGCGCTACCCGATTTGTCAGGTGGGCAGAAGGATCGGACGAAGACATGAGAGCTGGTATGCGCACCTGACCGCAGCCCGGGCCGCGGCAGCCGAGGACGAGGGGGGGCATTTTGTGGCCCTTCATCAAGTGGAGGAAGAGGTCACGGACGAGGAGTACCGGCTCTTGCGGGAATGCGTACCAATGACGGCTGGCGAACAAAAGGACGGGGAGCCGCCGCCCCCGCCAGTATTCAAGATGCGGCGCCACCTCTCCTGCCAAGGGAACACGCCCCTTTACACCTGTGAGAGAAACACCCGCGGCTGGTCATACCTGCGGCCTGAGGCGTGCAGTCCTCGCAAAACCTTCATGGGGGGCACCAGGGCAGGGACTCAATCTACGCAGGGCGAGGCAGTCAGTCTACTGGCGGGATTGACGCGGAGGTGGGGGAGAAAGGCGCCAATGTGCGGTATGCGAAGCCGCCCCCTCCAGCCCCGCAGAAACCCCTTGCCCCGCCCCCCAGTACCAATTCCGCAAGTGGGGGCTGATTTATTTAAACTGGGGGCCCATATATCGGCGTGACAGGCTCGGGGATGGCTCAAAGTGGAGAAAACCTGTCAGGCGACGCCACCAGTGCCCCCTCATCACGGGGTTCCCGAGGTTCAAGCGCTTGGCATCCCAGAGGAGCTGTCGTGGGCGAGGGGGGGAACAAACCTCCCACCAGGAATCCAGGGGTTTCCCTCGACACCTGTGGTGCGGCTGAGGGTCTCATCAGCACTTTACCCCAGTCTAAGGGCCGCGCAGAGGGGCATCAAGTGTGCCAAGAGGTTCTACGCGGAAAAACCTGGGGAACGGCTTCCCGGGAACCGACGCCGCTGCATGGGCCATCATGCAGTTCCTAACACCCCCCCGCAGGGCTCCAAAGCCTCCCCCCCCCAGCTGATAAAGGGACGTCGCTGCGGGACCCATACCTGTGGGCACGTCGCTTATGAGGTGAGCGAGCGATGGGCGTGGCTGCTGCGGGAGCGCGAAAGGGGAGGCCCCCTCCCCCCCAAAAAAAAAAAACCCCCCTCCCCCCCCTCGGGGAAACCCGCCCAAACCCCCATGGGGGTGGGTGGCAGGCACTTCCGGAGACACGGCCCACATCTTGGGCCTGGCCCCGGCACGGGGCCCCCACCACCCAGGGGCGCCCTTGGTTTTTAGTGGTTTTGGGCGCACCGAGGGACAACAGGTGCCTGGGGGCCACCCCGCCCCGCCAGGAAGGGCCTCAAACCCAAGACAGGCACCACGCCACCGCTTAGAATTTTTGTTTAGATAACGCCCAAACCCCCCAGGCCCCCCCAACAACCGAGTGCACCCCCCGTATCACAAAATTGTTTGTATCCCCCCGGTTCACTCGTTTTTTCAAATGTTTCTGTTTTTTCATTCCCAAAAGCCCACGGGGAGCTATTTGTGTAATTGGGGGGGGGGGTGTGGGGGGGGGGTGGCAACCCTAAACTTTCCCCCCACATTCAGCGTCACCCGAGGCGGGGGGATGGACTCCGGCGAGGAGTGACCAGTCGTCCCCGTCAGTCGTAAATTTGAGGTTAAATTCCAATAAACATCACGCCGTGCCCCGCCCCTTTTGTGTTCAAACCCCAGCAAAGGGAAAGGCATGGCACTTTGAAAAAATAATGAGGGGTTACAAATCCTGCTTCTGAATTCAATCCCCAAGGTGAAAAGGCGGAAAAAAAACGACAGCAACCATATACTCAACTGAACTATGCAACAAAAATATTCGTAAAACATGGTGCTGTCCCCTCAACACTCTTCTTGTTTTTTTTTGTGGCTCGAAAAAAAAGGACCTTCGAAGTGCCCAACCTTTAAAATAGACTCCAAGTGCGAACATGTGCTTTTCAACTCCCGGACCAAAATTTTTTTTTGCAAAGCTAATTTTGGGGGTTTAATAGCCAAGAGGGGAAAATACCACCCCCCTGCCCTTTCCCACTTGTAAGAAAAGCACAATTCCAAGCAAAAGGGCAAAAGGGAAACCAAAGAACAAGAAATATAACCCGAGCTTATGTTTGCTGAACTGACGAAAACATTAAAAATTTTGACATAAAAGACAAACCCGTACCGGGATTCAACTAACAGATTTGACGCATTAATTTCAGACGTCTGGGAAAAACTGGGATGAAAAAAATCAAAGGTAAAGTCCCCAGACCCGGGTTTATAAAAACCCCTCCTTGCTCATTTCCATGATTTGCGAGGGGCCCATCAAGAAGGCGAAAAAATTCTCCCGGGGATTTGATGGCATGTCTAGGTTGCCTTAAGGATGCTGCATGGGCATTATGAACAACCAAAACCGACAAAAGAGGGGTTACCGTGATTCCCCCGGGAAATTCCCGGAAAATTCCCCGAGATCTTCAAAACTTTAGGACCCCGCGACTTTTGCCCGTGTACCCCCAGTATTTTTTAGGATACCACCCTATATCCCCCCGAAAAAAAGCAACAACTGTCCTTTCCCGATGAAGATTTTAGGACCCGCATCCAGGGGAAAAGGTAATTACAGAAGTGTACTTATATTATTTCTCATGTTTCATATGTAATTTGCTACACCATTTTTTTTATGTAAATCAGTTTACCAAATTTTCGTTGTTTTGAAATGAGTTTTACACTACTACAGGTGTTGTTATCTTGTTTACAGTGGGTTTACTGGGGCAAGACATCAGAGGGGAAAAAGGGCCACGACAACGTTATAGAGTGCCTATCTGCGTCACCAAGAGTCAACTCTGTTGATTTGCACGTTTTTTCCCTACTCCCACTGTTTTATGACCAAACTAAAACTCCACAAAGATAAAACATGGCATGATGTTTTCAAGCAAGCGGTGAATATCTCAACCCAGGATAAACCCCCGTCTTGCTGTCGTCGGCCCCCCCTCCCTCGCCAAAAAAATTCATGGGAGAGGCCCCGATGTACACCGGTTTGTCTGTACTACGGTACAGACAATTTGTATTCTATTTGGGGGACACACATAAAAAAGGGATTTCTCAAAGTACTTGGAGATTGGCTGAGAGATAGTGGCTGGCTGAATCTTGGAGAACACATACATCTTCAGGGGTTTCCGACTCCTTTCTGAGGGCAGCCCCTGTCACAAGGGCTCGCAGGCACACCAGATCCTGCGTGCCCTGAATCTGCTACACAGAGCGTATACACGTACTGCACACGAGCCTGGGAAAGGGGGGAGCCCTTGCCATAGAAGACTGGATTTCCCCAAAAACTGCCTGCCCGACATTTCGTTTTGGGGGATTGTCCTGTCTTTGGAAATTTTGCTGTATTTTTTTTAAAGGCTCTTCGTGAGGTGACTTTCAACTTTATGTCCAATACTGTACAAAAATAGCACCATGGTTCTTTGCCATGGACCACCAGAACTATGCCCGATGGCTGCCGTCCCATCAGGATAGGCTCGATACATCATACACCATGGGGTTGCATCTGAGTTTGAAAAAAGACATTTTTTGGGAAAAAATGCCCCCTCCTTTTCAAGGAAAACCCAAAGACCCCCAACACATGGCAAAAAAATGTTCGTGAAAAGGGAAGGGGGTGCATGAATTAAATCAAAAACCGCGCTCTTAAAGGGGGCATAGGGGGACCTAGTTGCAAGACTTGTGAACGGTTTTTAGATGGATTTAAAAAGAAAAGCAGGGGATCCCTAACGCGTGGGGTTAACCCCCATGCGAAAAAGGAAAAAAAGCCTTTGTCAAAGATGTCCTGGTCTTTTCAAGTTCTTTAAGATATGGACAGCCTTCCTGGAGCACAGTAATGAACTTTTCATCATTCTACCAAAAACATTGCAGATCCCTCCATTAAGAAAACTTTGAAACAGTGAAATTAATTGGGGAGGGCCGATTCAACTTTTGTCAAAGAAAGACTTATTGGAAACAGTGCCTCTTTTGACCCCTCGAGAAACAAATTGCCCTATGCCCCTTATGCTTTCCGGTTCCAAGACAGCCCCCACTCTAGGATGAAAATTGCGTTGAGAAATGACTGCCATTTATTTTTAAGACTTTAGTTTTCCGCCAGACAAAAGGGTGGAAAACTTGAAAATTTTTTCAAACATGAAAATCAGCCTTGGGGCCCCCATCAATATCATTTTGGGGGGCTCGGCCCTTTTGCAAAAACTATCCTACTGCGTGTTTGGAGGGGGTTGGGGGTGCCAATATAAACGTCCAATGTGGATGTACAATTCTAGATGGGGCTGCATAGTGAAATAAAACTAAAGCCTGGTAATCCAAAAAATTTGCGCAATGCCCATGATGATTTTTACTCCCTCAAAGCTCTACAGCAAAAACCAGAAAACTTTTTTTTTTTTTTTTTTTACTACAAGGAACTGGCAAGAGCACAACAAAAAGGGTAAAAAAAAGCCCGCTTAGTTCCATCCCCATAAAAAGCAGTAAGAGAATAAAATAAAAAGGGGGGGGGGGGAGCCATTGATCGGGAGGTTTCTTGTTACTGCTTTTGAAAAAATGTAATCATAGGAAAGTGGAAAAATAGAAAAAGGGAAAAGAGTTTTAAAAAGTTTTTTCCAGTGAAGGGATGAAAAACCCTTTGGACCTTGTGTGGGATCAGTACCGTGAAGATTCCTTGAAGCCATCAGCCAGAGAAAGGCGTGGGAAAGGGGTGAGAAGACGGGTAGAAGCTAACACTGCAATACTAAGGAATCGGCAAGAGTTTCTCCGTACAGATGAAAATAAGACTGAGTTGTTTGCATACTTATCAGGACTGGCAAGCACAATTAAGAGTGATAAAACTGTCATTGCAACATACGGAGAG
Organism: Chionoecetes opilio; assembly: GCA_016584305.1. Taxonomy (NCBI): domain Eukaryota; kingdom Metazoa; phylum Arthropoda; class Malacostraca; order Decapoda; family Majidae; genus Chionoecetes; species Chionoecetes opilio. The sequence continues at coordinate 34,260 of JACEEZ010007192.1, forward strand.
AGGGTTTTGTGCAACCAGAAATACAACACTGCCAGCTTACAGCCTTGTCGACATGAGGAGGGTGACACCAGAATGATTCTACATCTGATGGATGCCACCAAGAATGGATGCAGTAGTGCAATTTTGAGAACAGTTGATACAGATGTCGTGGCTTTGGCAATAGCTGTCATCAGCCAGCTGAGTGTTGATGAAGTGTGGATTGCATTTGGAGTGGGAAAGAACTTCTATTACCTTCTTGCACATGACATGGCTGCATATCTTGGGTCAATGAAATCCAGGAGCCTACCTATGTTCCACAGCATAACTGGCTGTGACACAGTGTCCTCCTTTAGTGGGATTGGGGAAAAAAAAGCTTGGCAAACCTGGCAAACATTTGATGAGGTCACAACAAGTTTCCTGGCTCTCTCCTGTGCTCCCTCTGACATTGCTGAGTGTGACATGGCAAGATTAGAATGTTTTGTCATACTTATGTATGACAGAACAAATGATCAAATGGAGGTGAATGAGGCCAGATAACAGCTGTTTACAAAGAAAACAGGTCTATTGAAAATATTCCTCCAACACAAGCAGCTCTCAAGGAACACATTAAAAGAGCAGTGTATCAGGGAGGACATATTTGGGGGCAGGCATGTGTAGCTTCACCATAGCTTCCAGATCCAAGCCACTGGGGATGGTCAAGAAACGCCAAGAAACAATGGGAACCAAAGTGGACAACCCTCCCGGAGGCATCAAAGTCTTGTCATGAGTTGCTCAAATGTGGTTGCACAAAAGGTTGCAGAAGGCGTTGTAAATGTTACAATGCTGGTTTGAAGTGTACTGCCCTTTGCAAATGTAGTGATATATGTGACAATTACTGACTCAAGCAACTCTAAAAATTCAATAAATTGTATACAAATATCAGTGTATTGTGGATTTTTGTGTATCGGATGTCTGGGCCGTAGATACGGTAAAAATTATGTAAATGCTACTGCAAACATTATAATTACGTAGATATACGTGCAATGCATACATAGCCCTCTTTCTGTTAAAAACACTGAACTAAAAATTTCACTCACCATAATTGCTATATATAACTACTAATAGTATGGCTCACAATATGTATAACCCAAGTGATCAAAGGATATTTTCATATTTTCATAAGATGTTCTAAGTTGTGTTATTGTGGCATGAATAGTTGGCTCTAGCATGATATTTATGATTTGCTCACATATTTGTGGACTTTGCTAAAGAATATTATTTTTTTTTTTAAACTAAGAAACTTATAGTTTTTGTTTGGTTTTCATTGGATTCTTTAACCTCAAAAATGTATGTTTAGACACCAAAATTGTTATTCCACCTGTCTTAGAAACAGAGATATGAGACGTAAAAAAATATAGATGGTCTTTTGGAAAAGTGCCCCAAAACAAGTTTACATCCATTTATTCAAATGTCTCCATAGCTATATCTTTTTAGGATATCAAAAGGCACCATTGTGCAAAATTTGGTGCTTGTAGCAAAAAGTGCACAATTACATCACTAATCCGCTGGGCTATATAGGATACCAGTACAGCCACAAGCGACCCACCCGTGTTCAGCCTCCCGCTGTGCCTGTGGCATGTCTTCCTACAGGTTCTGTATATCGCATTGCACAGCAAGGCCTTCAGGGAAATATTCGCGGTTAATCTTTTATCGGACCTCGGCACCGCGGTCTTCATCTACGCCATCACCACCATGATGGTGGTGATGTTCGTGGCCTCGATACTGATGGGGCGGCTCAGGAGCAGCATGCTGGCAGACATGCTGCACGGCCTGTCCGTAATGAAGGACATCTCACCGCCGCCCAAGTATCGGTGGTACCACAACAGCAAGACCATTGTGTTGTAGTTATTTTGATGGTAATATTTCCCCCCTGCCTTGGGATGAATCACGTCACAGGCATGAGTTATTCCATGTCATAGACAATACTGTACACGCCCTTGTCCTTCGCCTCCATCGCGATGCTCGTGCTGCCCGAGGAGCTTCCCGCCATGGTGTTTGGCCTCCTGGCCCGCCGCCTGTTGGTCGCCACGGAGGCCACGGTGGTGACTGGTCTCCGGCCTCCTCGCCCCTGACGGCTTCTTCAAGCGTGAGAGCGACGTGACGGCGGCGACAGAGGCGATGCGCGACCTGCAGGCTGTCATCCGGAAGGTAAGGAGGAAGGGCGTGATCTTGGGTGTCATGTAGTAGTGGAAGTCTCTCCTTCAACCTGAGTGACGTTAGTTATGTCGTGAATCCTTAATTGTCCACAGGTGGAGGTACAGCGGGAGAAGGGGACTCGCTGCTTCTTCCCGGTCACCACTCTGTTCTTGCTGATGGGCATCGTGATGGCCATTACCTGTCCCTACGCCCTTCAGAAGAGCATAGTGGAGGGATGGTTCACCTACGTATCGTTGTTTGTCGCTTGCTACATCTTGGTTCGCTTCAGCCACATGGGTCAGGACTTCGTCAGCCAGGTGGGCCGCGTCAGGCAGGTGCTACGGCGTCGGTACAATACCATGTCGCACATCTGCATTATTCTATCGTATTATGTCGTCAATCGTATATTTTACCACAACATCTGTAAAGTGAGCTAAATTAATGTGGTTATAATTAAAGTGATGATAATTTAATGATGATGATCGTATACTTTTATAGGAAGGGTGTTGGTGACCCACCCTTTGAGGTTGCAGATTGCAGAAAAAAGTGATTACAGAAAAACACAAGCAAAACAGGTGGATATGGAAACATCCCAAGGTCCCTTGTAAAAAATTAGAAAAAAAATTCTATAATTATACAATGTTGAATTGGTATGCAGCGTTGAATTGGGAAAGAAAATAGATATGGACTTGCACATCTTGAAAATAATATGAGTTCTTTTTTTTTTGCATTAAACAAAATACATTTTAATGAACATGACTACGAAGGTTGTAATGATGGTCAGAAGGCTGTATAGTGTGGTGGCTTATGGCAATGATCGTTACCTGCTGGCCCAAAGCACCAAATTTGGCACACATATACTTTGGGCCAAAGCAAAACTTTTTGGAGGGGGGTACCCAATTTTAAAGGTCAAGGTCAAGGTCAGGTCAAGGTTAAAGGTCAAACTTCGCTAATTGCCGTCTTTAGCCATTTCCAAAATAATTTTCAACATAAAAACGTGCTGTCATTGCCTAAATTACCGTTAATGGACTTAAGGGAGTCATATCTAGCATTAAAGAGTTGTCTACATGGACTACCTCTATAAAGCACCACATGCATAACTACACTCACCTAGATGAGGAAAGTACGTCATGCTTCACAGTCATCACGGCATTGACATAGTGCTGTACACGCCAGACCAGCATTTTCGCATTTACAATTCCTAGCACACATGGGAACCACCTTGCAGCCACACTTTATGAGTTCTCTACAAGCCACAGCAGCAGCTGGAAGCGTGGTCCAGATGGGATGCCACCCAGTGTCTGACTTGGACCAACCGAAACCATTTGGGCTAGGGGTAGCAATGACTGGTTTCAGACTCTCTGATTTTCCTCGCGTATTGCTTCACGTAGCACAGGTTCAGGTTCAGCGTCTTCCATAGCTGCTGCCTCTGTGACATTGACAGTGACTGTGTTGCAAGCGACAGCTGGAACTATTCGATAATTATCTGGAAGGGATGGATTTCTAGTTTGGGCCTGTGGTGGTATTTTGATGGGCTCTCTACTCGTTCCTTGGTCATTCTCTGCAGGAAACTGGAACACACTGATACTCGTGCCGTGGAATGATCCTTCAGCTGTTTGTGATGTTAGATTGTGATCCAGATTATCTAGCGCCCCTGCTGTGAACATCGATGACACAGCAGGATTGACATCGATTGACATTGGCATCGTCAAGGACTTGCACAGGGCATACCAAACCCTCCTCTTGGTATCGTTCACACACTGCATTTGTCAGCCAGTCTTCCACCTCTAACACTCTTTCATAGCTGACGCTGATTCCGGTTCATGGAGATGCGTCAACATTTTCTTGCTCCGGGTTTGAGTGTGGACACTCAAGCCTTGTACAAGGGAAGCGGTGGTTCTTTGGTCTTTTGGTGACTGGTTTCTCTGCTACTTGGGCTTTTCTTTGGAATTGAATCTAATCAGCTGGCATATTGTCAGACATGCTTGTGAATTTCTTGCTGTCTGCTCCTTGATGTTTGATCCATATAACAACATGGAGATCAAGACCTTGAGAGAACTTGGCACTGAATCATCTTGGCAATCTGGGGTGAAACTTCCATCAAATGTACGGAATTTTGTCTTGGAGATTTCTTGTTGTATTACCTTAGCCACGTGTACCATTGAGAGAGCGTCTTTCTCAAAATCACGAGAGTTCAACTCCTCTTTCAAGAGCTTTTGAAGGCCTTCATTAAAAACAAGGATTGTTTGCTTGCCAACTGATTGTTCCTGACACTGATCCTGGTAATGACCCAGAAGTTTTTTTTCAGTCGTGTCTTATTCACCTGTTTCTCATACCCCAAGGCTGTAAAGCGAGTTACACACATTTTGTGCAGATCTGCTAATGGAAATATGTACTCCCCCTCCTCGACATTCGTTTCAATGAAATATATTATTTCTGCGAATACCCTCGAGTCTGTCATTGATTGATCAGTTGAATCCGATAATATAGCCTGAGATCGTTTGTAACTCTGTATCGAACGCGGAATGCATCCATGCATTGTTTTGTGATACTTTGCTTCAATAGCAACAAGATCCCACCCGCAGTAGTAGCTAACAAATCAGTATCCTGTAGTGCTTCTGCTTGTTCTCGCAGTGTTTTGTCTAGTCCTAAAGTTGCACAACTGTGAAGTACACCATCTGACTTCTTGCAAAATATACACATGTTGCAACACTGAGTTCATCAGTAGAGATACCCGTTTGGACTTTCTTTGTCCAGTACTAGCACCATCGCCAGAGTGGTCAACATTCCTCTTTTTAGCATTTCTCTCCTGTGCCCTTAGCAGTTTTGATTTGCAAATAACAAATGACAGTTTTTATGCCACTTGGCACAATTTACATTGAGATCGTTTGCAGTCACATCATCATCGAAACAAATACAGGCAGGCAATGATTTCGTTCTTTAAATCCCCTGTACATTTTTCATGAAGTCCTCGTATGCTTGTGAAACCTTTGCCATCCTGTGTGTTGCAGGACACTTTAAAGCACCGTCTGCTGTACCGCATATAATGCACTTTGACCAATCCATGTGTGTTCGAAGATTGAAATGCAAACTCTCCTCTACTTGCCCGGGCTGATTTCAGTCCTCAACCAGGAAGCACCCTGAAACAGAAAAAACGCACACCATCAGCAATGCTGTTAGTAACTACACTACATAAAGCATGGTAAAAATAAACTGCCACCTGAAATGACAGTACTACCCCATTTTGACCTTTGACCTTGACCTGACCATGACCTTGACCTTTAAAATCGGGTACCCCCTCCAAAAATGTTTGTATTAACCTAAACTATGCATGTACCAAATTTGGTGCTTTGGGCCAGCGTGTAAACGATTTGTGTTATTTTTTGGCCATAAGCCACCCCACTAGTAGTTGGAGTCCGAGGAGGCCGTAGTGGAGGTTGAGCTGGAGGCCGAAATTATCTCTTAAAGTAATCGTCCAGACCATTTCATCATTCCTGATTCAATGCAATCAAATTATAGCCATTAGCGAGTATATCAACAATATGTTGTCACTTTTTGCATCCAGTCAGCCGTTTTTAAAATCCGCATCAAAATCGTAAATTCCCGAGCTCTCAAAACGCTCCTCAAGGCTTGCGGGACGACGCAGCACGGCTTGGTGACGTCACAGCAGGAAGCCTCCATTTCCCGCGCTGATAACCATTACTACAACCTATAGTCAGGAGGAAGAAAGGGGGAAGGGAGAGAGAGAGAGAGAGAGAGAGAGAGAGAGAGAGAGACGAGGAGAGAAGAGAGGAGAGAGAGAGAGAGAGAGAGAGAGGAGAGAGAGAGAGAGAGAGAGAGAGAGAGAGAGAGAGAGAGAGAGAGAGAGAAAGAGAGAGAGAGAGAGAGAGGAGAGAGAGAGAGAGAGAGAGAGAGAGAGAGGAGAGAGAGAGAGAGAGGAGAGAGGAAGGAAGAGAGAGAGAGAGAGAGAAGGAAGAAGAGAGGAGAGAGAGAGAGGAGAGAGAGGAAGAAGGAAGGAAGAGAGAGAGAGAAGGAATGAAGAGAGAGAGAGAGAGGGGAAAGAAGGGAGGAAGAGAGGGAGAGAGGAGGAAGATGAGAGGAGAGAGAGAGAGAGAGGAGGAAGAAGGGAGGAAGAGAGAGAGAGCGGAGGAAGAAGGAAGGGAAAAGAGAGAGAGAGAAGGAAGAAGGGAAGAGAGAGAGACAGTGGGTTAGAGTTGCCAACACACACACACACACACACACACACACACACACACACACACACACACACACACACACCACACACACACACACACACACACACCACAGACACACACAACAACACAATCTCTCCTTTGCTATTATCTCTTCATCTCACTGTCTCTCACAACGTAATACCTTGTCTCTTCTAGCAGTAATCCTTCCCTTAGTTATATAATCTGTCCATACTGTCTATATCATAACCACCACTACAACCTTATAGTCAGGAGGAAGAGAGAGAGAGAAGGAAGGAAGAAAGCAGGAAGAGAGAGAGAGAGAGAGAGGAGAGAGGAGAGAGAGGAGGAGAAGAGAGAGAGGGGGAGAGAGAGGAGAAGAAGAGAGAGGGGAGAGAGAGGAAAAGAGAGAGAGAGAGAGAGAGAGAGAGAAGAGAAGGGAGAGGAGAGAGAGAGGAGAGAGAGAGAGAGGAGAGAGAGAAGAGGAAGAAGGAGGGAAGAGAGAGAGAAGAAAGAAGAGAGGAAGAGAGAGAGAGAGAGAGGAGGAAGAAGGGAAAGGGAAAGAGAGAGAGAGAAGGAAGAAGGAAGGGAGAGAGAGAGAGAGGGGGAAGAAGGGAGGAAGAGAGAGACAGAGAGAGGAGGAAGAAGAGAGGAAGAGAGAGAGAGGAGAAGAAGGGAGGAAGAGAGAGGGGAAGAGAGAGGAGGAAGAAGGAAGGAAGAGAGAGAGAGAAGGAAGAGGGGAAGAGAGAGAGACAGTGGGTTAGAGTTGGTTAGAGTGTGGGAGACACACACACACACACACACACACACACACACACACACACACACACACACACACACACACACACACACACACACACACACACACATCTCTCCTTTGCTATTATCTCTTCATCTCACTGTCTCTCACAACGTAATATTTTGTCTCTTCTAGCAGCAGTAATCCTTCCCTTAGTTATATAATCTGTCCATACTGTCTATATCTGTCCTATACACGTAATAATACCGTCAATACTACGCTATGTGGCAAGGCGGTGGTGTGGGCTGGGTGACTCTACTACTAAACTACTACTACTACTAACATACTACTACTATTACTATTTACTACACTACTACTACAACTACTACCATTACCACTATTCCCACCACTACCACCACTACTATATACTAACTACTACTACTAAGCAACTACTATACTATTACTACTACTACTACTACTTTTGCCACTATTACCACCACTACCACCACTACTATACTACTACAAATACTACTACTACCACCACTACTACTATTACCACTATTACCACCACTATACCACCACTACTATACTACTACTAATACTACTACTACTACTACTATACACAGCAGAAGACTTTTGTTTACATTGGAGTTCCTCCTGTGACGTCATCAATAATATTCGTAGCCCTGTTGGGGGGAAGACAAATTTTTTCGCGCTTTTTACAAAAGTCGTGTTTTTACGAAAATAAGGTACGTAATGTACGGAAATCAATTATTTTTGGTGGATTAGGTGTTTTGAATGTGCATTCAACATAATTAGGCAAAAAAAAAATGGGTCTAGACGATTACTTTAAGGTTGTGTGTGATCCAATCAATCCATCATAATGGCGGTGTCATAAATGTGCAGGACTTGCTATCCTGAGTGCTTGACATGGCTGTAGGAGGTGCTCAGAGTGTGTGTGTGTGTGTGTGTGTGTGTGTGTGTGTGTGTGTGTGTGTGTGTGTGTGTGTGTGGGGATCAATGATTAATTGATTGATTGATTGATATTTATTGGCCTTAATGCTTTACAATTTATCATACATGTAAAGAATTTTTTATCTTTGGCACTGAGATGTGTGTGTGGACATTGAAGAATATCATTCACTACTACACTTCCAGAAATTCACCTGTTTATCTGTGTTTCCTGGATGCCAGAAATGCGTTGACAGAGTGAATTACTGGAAGCTCTTTAATAAACTTCTCGTCAGGGAACCTGGGTACATTATTAATTATTAATATACTGGTACACTCCCCAGGAATTTACTGTTAAGTGGGGTAATTCCTTCTCGCTGTCCTTTAGGACAAGCCAACGGTATTCGGCAGGGGGGGATTTTATCTCCCTACCTGTACAATGTGTACACGGATGATCTCAGTGCCAACCTTCGTGATGCAGGTGTCGGCTGCCACATACATGATGGGTGCATCAACTCACTGAGCTATGCTGATGATATAGTACTGCTTGCACCCACTGCGGATGTGTTGCAGGCCTTATCAATGTGTTGTCAGGTGTATGCTGCCAAGCATGACATTGTCTACAACACCACTAAGACAGAGTGCATGGTAGTATCACCGGCACGCACTCAGGTGAATTACCTCAAAAACAGCATGGCTCAGTGGGTCTCCCCTCACTTTTGTGGATAGATTCGCATACTTAGGCCGGGTTTATATCCACGACATGACTGATGATGATGATATCATCAAGCAGACCCAAGCTTCTTGTCGTGGGAAATACTCTACAGAGGAAATTTTCCTTCTGTAGCAGAGAAGTGAAGATGGAGTTATTCAGGAGTCACTGCAACTCGCTGTGGTCGCGGTTTAAGGTGGCCAATCTGAACCGCCTTAAGGTCTATCACAATGACATCCTTAAATTAATCGTTCAGACCCATTTTTTTTTGTCTAATTATGTTGAATGTACATTCAAAACACCTAATCCACCAAAAATAATTGATTTCCAGGCCTCATTTCCGTAAAAACACGACTTTTGTAAAAAGCGCGCGAAAAAAAAATTTCTTCCCTCCAACAGGGCTATGAATGTTATTGATGACGTCAGAGGAGGAACGCTCCAATGTAAACATCTGTCTGACACCTGTCGGCAAATGTTATGATGAGCGATTGTACTTCGGTGTCAGACAGTGAATCTGTCGCTGTGACAGATCTAGAGTACGATGCTCAATCTGAGACCGAAATAAATGACGCTGCTCGCGTATACTATGAGGAAAACGAACCTCAGACAGAATACGAGGCGGACGAACAGATGTTAGCGGCAACAACAACCCTTACACACAACAACCCTTAGACACAGCAACCCCTTACACACAAAAACCCCTTACACACATCAACCCCCTTACACACAACAACCCCTTACACACAACAACCTCTTACACACAAAAAACCCTTATACACAACCCCTTACACACAACAACCCCTTATACACACAACAACCCTTTACACACAACAACCCCTTATGCACAACAACCCCTTACACACAACAACCCCTTACACACAACGGTGTATCTCCAATGCCCGCGCGGGCCCCATGCGGCCGCCTACGGCAATATAAGTAACTTTAGGGGGTTATAGTGAGGTTAGGTTAGTAACTTTTGGGGGTTTATGGTAGAGTTAGGTTAGTAACTTTTAGGGATTATAGTGAGGTTAGGTTAGTAACTTTTAGGGTTATAGTGAGGTTAGGTTAGTAACTTTTAGGGGGTTATAGTGAGGTTAGGTTAGTAACTTATAGTGAGGTTAGGTTAGTAACTTTTAGGGGTTATAGTGAGGTTAGGTTAGTAACTTATAGTGAGGTTAGGGTAGTAACTTTTAGGGGGTTATAGTGAGGTTAGGTTAGTAATTTTTAGGGGTTATAGTGAGGTTAGGTTAGTAACTTATGACATATCTTATGTTTAACATATAGTTATATATGTTAAACAGAACGTACAATAAACACATACGTATAACAATAGTTTGCTCCGCGCGACTGCCCTCTATATGTGGATCATACGGGCGGCCGCATGGGGACGGCGGCCGCATAGGGTGGTGACCCACACAACAACACCCTTACACACAACAACCCCTTACACACAACAACCCTTACACACAACAACCCTTTACACACAAACAACCCTTACAAAACAACAACCCCTTACACACAACAACCCCTTACACACAACAACCCCTTACACACAACAACCCCTTACACACAAAAAACCCTTTACCCCACAACAACCCCTTACACACAACAACCCCTTACACACAACAACCCTTACACACAACAACCCCTTACACACAACAACCTTTACACACAACAACCCCTTACACACAACAACCCCTTACACACAAAAAACCCCTTACACACAACAACCCTTACACACAACAACCCTTTACACACAACAACCCCTTACACACAACAACCCTTTACACACAACAACCCCTTACACACAACAACCCTTACACACAACAACCCCTTACACACAACAACCCCTTACACACAACAACCCTTTACACACAAACAAACCCTTACACACAAACAACCCTTTACACACAACAACCCCTTACACACAACAACCCCTTTACACACAACAACCCTTACATACAACAACCCCTTACACACAACAATTGGGGATAGTGATGGTGGTGACACACAGCAACACAACAGCATCCGGTGAGTGTGTGTGTGTGTGTGTGGTGAGTGTGTGTGTGTGTGTGTGTGTGTGTGTGTGTGTGTGTGTGTGTGTGTGTGTGTGTGTGTGTGTGTGTGGTGAGTGTATCACTACAAATCCTTGCCAATTTCAACTTCCCGTTCCAATCTGCCCTAGTCCGCCGCACTAATCTTTTCAACACATTTAACGTTGTCGTATCAGTCGGAAACGTGTGCAAACTTTTCTAGAAAGGCACAGCTGTCTTGCTGCACCCATAAAGGATGCATGCATGTGGCATATCGCAAAAAAAATCTATCAGAAACACCCAAAAATCTTCAAGTACTATATTTATCTCTTGTGTTTACGTGCTTCTGATCAGCGCGGGGAGAGGACCCTCTTCCCCCTCTTACGTCACCGAGCCGTGGCGCATCGTCTGCCATTTGCCAGCAGCGTTTTCGAAGCTGGGGGAATTTACAGATTTTGATTGCGGATTATTAAAAAACGGCTGACTGGATGCAAAAAGTGACAACATATGTTGACACACTCGATAAGGCTATACTCTAACTACATCAAATCAGGAATGATGAAATGGTCTGGACGATTACTTTAAGAGGCTTCTGGGGCTACCCAGGTGGTGCAGCTCGTCCCTGGCTTTCGCTAGGAACGGGGTGAACAATCTGGATGTGATCCGTCGACACTCCGTGTTCAGCTTAAGGAGTAGGGTGGAGCTCTCTGCGAACTCCATCATCACCTCGTCAGGCAGAGGTCGGCCTATGTATGTGGACCTATACAACAGCGGTGGCTGGGCCTGCTGTTTGTACAGAATGTGGGTAGCACAGCTGCACAAGTATACCCTATGTACTATATGCACTTTGGTACTAAGTGCTCTAATGTACTCATTGCCATGTGTCTTTATTATGTATTTTTTGCTCTAGTACTTAAGTTAACTCTTTGTCTTGTTGTTGCTTTTTTGCCTGTATCCCTCCGGGTGATATTACAATTTTTTATTATTATTATTATTATTATTGTTATTATAGAGGTATATAGCTATTATCAATTATTTGCTTTAGTACTTAAGTCATTCCCTCGTCCATATATTATGCTTTTTTCTTTGTATGCCTTCGGGTGAGAATAAAATTATTATTATTATTATATTATTATTATTATTATTATTATTATTATTTTTAAAGGGCCCATTGCCCATTGAGTCGTAACCATTGTATGGACTTTATGCAAAAATAAGAGGTAGGCAAATGTAGCGTATATGACGGCCTATTGCTAAATTACATTTGAAAGACAAATAAATAAATTAATATTCCCTACTTAATATAAAACTGAATTCCTTCAATGGAGTTCAATTAATCTAACAAGTATATTATTGAATATACACAAACACGCATTCATAAATACGTTCTAAAAATACTCATAACATACTCACACACACACACACACACAGAGAGAGAGAGAGAGAGAGAGAGAAGAGAGAGAGAGAGGAGAGGGGAGAGAGAGAGAGAGAGAGAGAGAGAGAGAGAGAGAGAGAGAGAGAGAGAGAGAGAAAAAAAAAAAGGTTGCAAGTGTGGCGTTGAGTGTGATGCTAGATAATAATCAGTCGTGTGTGTGTACGTTATACTTCTCCCCCCCCCCCACACACACACATATATGAGTCATGTGATAATTGATGGTTGAGGCAGCAGCGCCCCAAAACGATGCCACTGAGAGATGCGCGAGGTAATCAGCTCCGGGTCACTATCAAACTTTAATTCTAAGTTATATTGGTTTCTAGTTGTTTAATTTTCAAACATATATTGATCTATCCGTAAAAGGTACACTTGAGTGGTCAGCGGGCAAACAGTAACTTTGTCACAAGTCACACAGTCATGTAAGTCACAGAGTACTAGAGGAAGATGAACTAAGGATCATTCCTTATTTTCAAATCTGGACGTGGGTTCTACTGCCTCTTGTTGTACCTTGAGACGTGCATCCATTGCCTGATGTCGCAGTGCTCAGAATTGTGACCCAAGAACAATAACTGGAGACCGACGCTACGACATATTTGATCAAACTGGCCTGATATGATAGTAAATGAACAATACCATTTGTGAAGATCCTTAAATATATATAAAATATATATATATATAATATATATATATATATATTATATATATATATATATATATATAATATATATATATATATATATATATATTATATATATATATATATGTATACACTACTGGTACTTCTATGACAACACTCACACACACGTACATGAACTCTCTAAGATTCTACAAAACCACTGTATTTCGTATCAAAATGCAACACACTTAACATGAAAAAGTGTGACTTTCAAAGGAATTTGCAGCCTTGTGGTGAAAAAGAAAACACAAGCCAGCACTCAGCACAGCAAAGGCATCTGGCATCCACATAAGCAATGCGTGGCTGCGGTGTGAGGTGCTGGCCACTCCCTGCACCACCCGCCCCACACCACCCTGGCCACGACAGTACGTGAAGCCATGGCCAGCGAGGTGGCAGGATTCACCCCTGAACATGAGGTGCAAGGATCAAAGCGATCCAGAATACTTTGTAGTGAGTAATTTTATTTTTTGTGATCGTGTGGCCATCGTGTGCCGAGGTGCGGAGGGCTGCGCTGCGTCAAGGCTTAAGGCTATACTAATGTTAAGGCGACGTCGCTGAAAACTGATCTCCCGTCTGTTGTGTGATGATGACGCAGATTACTGAAGATGCTGCAGAGCGTTTTTGTCTATGTGGGTACGATTACCTTCCTGCAGGACGCCCCTCATTGTTGCAGAACTGTAAGGGAAGGACACTGTTTTGCTCGCTCCTTCAGTAGCTGTGTTGCATCCAAGGATAGTATACATACACCATCCTTGGAGCATCAGATATATGTTTGTTAAAAGGAAAAGGTCCGGGCTTACATGTTTTGAGTGCAGAGTAATACTAAAAAAAGGAAGTGTTTCAAGAGTGTTAGCGGGTGTGAGGTGTTCCAAATCTGTGTTGTGGGGTTGCCTACAGAGCGTGTGCTATAGCAGAGAGTTTGTACATTAGAAAGATAATAATTATGCTCACTTATAACCCCAACAACTGCAAGACTAGGAGGAATGCGACTATACATCTATGATACGCTATCTTCCTTCTATGTTCACTACTATACTACTACTACTACTACTAAATATACTACTACTACTACTACTTTCTACTGCTACTAATTTCCTCATCCTTATCTCCTATCAATAAAACCTTGAGTGAAAATACTAGCAACGATGATAATGATAATGAAAAGAATAAGAACCGCATAATACCAATGTTTACAGTTTCAGTAGTAGTAGTGTAGTAGAAATGGTAGTAGTAATAATGATAAAGTTGATAGAAGAATGGTAATAGTAATGATGATGATGATGATAAAAATGATAGTAAAAGTACTAACAATAATGATAATGATAATAATGCTAGTAGAAGTAATAATAACGATTATATAATCATGATAATAATGATAACAGCACCAATATCGCGTAGATTTTGTAGGACTAATGGTAATCCTGGTTGGTACAGTCATACTGTGTGTGACGGCCATCACCCCTTTTAGGACTCGCTATCGCCGTGACCTTGGTCATCACCTATGCTCTGTTGCCCCTGGTAAGTCCCGCCTGCCTGGTAAATATGGTGAGTAGTTTTTTTGCGTGCGATCACATCTGCCTTTCTCCCCACACGTTCACAATTATTCACATTAGAATGTAAGCTTGACAGGCACCATTCATCTCGTTCCATTATTACTCCCTCGGTAAAGAAAATGTATATATTTACAGACACTACACACACAAAAAAAGATAAATTGTAAGAAGGGGACAGAAAGAGAAAAAAACGACCAGCCTCAATATCGGAAGCTAAGCGATGTGCACAGCGAGCGACAGTGAATGAGGCTGACATTAACTATTGTATCCAAGCCAAATCATTCTTAACTGACCTGATATCAAATAACACCGTAAAATAACCTCGTATAATATGGTATAGATAAATGTGTAGGTAATCGCAGCTCTTCCCCGCTGCTAACACGTGACATATGACGTAACTGTTTGATAGGGAGTTAATGGCTCTTGTGTTTAGTGGCTGGGTTTAAAAGGGTTAGTTAGGCTGGCTTACCATTAGTTAATCTGCCGTCCCTCTGTCTCTCACTGGGAGGGCATATTACCGCGAGCTATTGTTATACGGATCAGAAGAAAAAAAAGCTGTTAAATATTGAGTATCTTTGAAGCTGTCTGGAGTTTTATAAGGATCTGAAGTGTTATTTTCCTTCTTTATTTTTTAAGGTTACCTGATGTTGCACCTTCTCGTGAACCACTCCTACTTGGAAGGATAACTGGCGATGTCCCTCCCCTGAACCACTCCTACTTGTGAAGGATAACTGGCGATGTCCTCCCCTGAACCACTCTTACTGGTGAAGGATAACTGGCCCCCCCCTGAACCACTCTTACTTGTGAGGGATACCAGGCGATGTCCCTCCTTGAACCACTCTTATTTGTGAAGGATAATGGCGATGTCCCTCCTTGAACCACTCTTATTTGTGAAGGATAACTGGCGATGTCCCTCCCCTGAACCACTCTTATTGTGAAGGATAACTGGCGATGTCCCTCCCTGAACCACTCTTATTTGTGAAGGAAAACAGGTGCTGTCCCTCCCCTGAACCACTCTTACACAGAAACTTTAAGTGGTGGCGCCTTTTCTATCTTCCGCAGGCCTCCTCGTGTATCCAGATAACGTTGTTTATCTGGAAGGCGGGTTGGGCGAGAACGCTGGCAAAAAAATACTATGTGCAAGCGATGAACGTCTTCATCGACAGTAAGTTCTAGTTTATTTCTTGATGTTTTTTAAAGTTCATGTTTTTTGGAATGATGAAGGAATAAGAAATAATGAAGACATGTGCATATATAACTATCTCTCTTCATTGGTCTTTGCAATGAACTAACAACAAATATAAATTTTGTTTGTAGAATCTACTAAATTTTGCATCAGTTCTTTAGTGCTCGTGTGCCGTCAGTGCAGAGTCCAGCCTGATGAATATAGTTTCACGATATTTTATCCTTCAAGACAGGACTGTCCCTTCAGAATCTACTCTCGACCATCGCATGGAAATGTGTGGTAAACCTAGTATCATAAAACATGTGAATAAGCCCTCCACATGACACGAACCTCATTTCTTCTTCCCAGCCCGTGAGCGCAGCAGCTCAGCTAACCTGCGTCCTGCTCGCTCTCTGATGGCCTAAAAAACCAATATGACTGCATCTTCGACCCGGGCGTGGGTGTATGATGTCTGCAGTGCACAGAAAGACGATTGGGGCTACAGGCTTAACAGTCCCTGCTTCCTCCTTGTCTTCAACGAGGTATAGTTTTTGGAGATGCAGGCTGAGTTATAAAATGGAGGGAGTGGTGGAGATAAAGAGTGAAGTAAAGTCATATTTGGTCATATTTGTGGTGCTCAGCACAAACTCCATCACTGGCCACGTTGTGCGGTATAGCAATGGGTCACAGCGGGGTGTTGAGGCGCCATGCCAGAACAATAGAGTGAATAATGTGATAGTAATGTGGGTATTGTTATGGTGATGTGCGTGTGGTTATGAAATACCAAATGTCAATATTACTGGAAGTGGAATTGCCTCCACTGGTTGTGAACAAATCAATCCACCATAGTTAATGGCGTCATGCGTGCAGGGCTTGCTGTCCTGTGTGCCCGACCCGACCCGACGGCGGCGGCGGCGACGGTAACAGTCCAAATGTGGGTCATGGAGGAAGAACAGAACATAATAAAATAGAAAAGATATAGAGAGTGGAAGATGGGATAGGGGGTAAGTAGTAGGGGGGGGGGAGTGAAGAGAAGATAATTTTAGTATTAGAGAAAGACACAAAGGCTTCACTGTGTGCCGTGAGGGCGAGGACACCGCGGAAAGGAGGATATCGAGACGGGACGAGCAATAGCGTTCATAGAGGCGAGGGTTGGGAGACACGTTTAGGACACGGTGGGTTGTGACCCGCCTTGAAGGTGGCTGCTCGTCCACCACCTCATCCCTGCCCCTCAGTGCTGTGCCAGACACTGCTGTTCGGTCACCTCAAAACGGTGAGGGCGGACCCATGGCTCACCCAGGATCCAGCGCAGACCTCATGATAATCCCCCACTCGTCCTGACGCTGACCCCTCGTCCTCGGCCCTCACCGTGTGGGGTTGAGCGCAGAGAGACACGTGTTGCTCGAGCTGGCGTCCCAAGAGTTGTGACATTTCCTAGTGAGTTCAGCTTCAGTCCGCCGGGGAAAGGGTGCAGAGAATTTGGGCTATCGAAAAAAAGTTATATAGCACCTCCCAAAAAAATATGAGCGACGCGTCGAAATGGTGTGTGAGAAGTTGAGAACCGAAAATGAAAAATACATGTAGCCAAAGTATGCAGTATGTGTTACGATATGTGGTACCGACTGGCTATGGAGCGTCGCGACACTCAAATGATTAATGCAAAGACTATAAATGTTTCTTGTTCAGTTGAGACTACTGCTAAACGCATTAGACGATGTGATGAGTTGCAACTTGCAGTACAGCTTGGATAAACATCAGTCTAGACTCTATGGCGTGATGGAAAAAACGGGTGGATATTATTGCGTTGTTTGTTCATAGAAAGATGTGATGAAGTACTACCCTTGGCCTGACGTGCACGCTTGTTGTCATTCACATCAAGGTGGACAAGACACGTGTGGTTTACGTTGGTTATATCATACACATACATCAAACATGACTGTTGTTTGTACACGGCGACCAAAGAGTTTAAGCTAGCATGTTGTACTGGAAGCCTTAATCTGGTGACAACGATGCCAATGAATGACTACAACGGATCCACGTAGTCTTAACAGTGATTTAATTACAGCAACAACGATACATCGGGCGTATGAAACCCCACGAATCCATTGATGATATTGTGATATACAGGGCAGGAAGCTCGCCAAGTGGTGACGGGAAAAATATCCATTTTTGAATTTGGTATTGGGCACTCAATTCGACTTATTGCTTCTGACAGGCGGGAGGGGCTTCCTCTCTACGTCACCGAGCCGTGCGCATCGTCTGCCAGTGCCAGCAGCGTTTTCGAAGCTCGGGAATTTACAGATTTGATTGCGGATATAAAAAACGGCTGACTGGATGCAAAAAGTGACAACATATTGTTGACACACTCGATAATGGCTATACTCTAACTACATCAAATCAGGAATGATGAAATGGTCTGGACGATTACTTTAAGAGGCTTCTGGGGCTACCCAGGTGGTGCAGCTCGTCCCTGGCTTTCGCTAGGAACGGGGTGAACAATCTGGATGTGATCCGTCGACACTCCGTGTTCAGCTTAAGGAGTAGGGTGGAGCTCTCTGCGAACTCCATCATCACCTCCGTCAGGCAGAGGTCGGCCTATGTATGTGGACCTATACAACAGCGGTGGCTGGGCCTGCTGTTTGTACAGAATGTGGGGTAGCACAGCTGCACAAGTATACCCTATGTACTATATGCACTTTGGTACTAAGTGCTCTAATGTACTCATGCCATGTGTCTTTATTATGTATTTTTTGCTCTAGTACTTAAGTTAACTCTTTGTCTTGTTGTTGCTTTTTTGCCTGTATGCCTCCGGGTGATATTACAATTAT
Source organism: Chionoecetes opilio (assembly GCA_016584305.1). Classification (NCBI taxonomy): domain Eukaryota; kingdom Metazoa; phylum Arthropoda; class Malacostraca; order Decapoda; family Majidae; genus Chionoecetes; species Chionoecetes opilio. The sequence goes on from JACEEZ010007192.1 coordinate 52,699, forward strand.
TATTATTATTATTATTATTATTGTTATTATAGAGGTATATAGCTATTATCAATTATTTGCTTTAGTACTTAAGTTCATTCCCTCGTCCATATATTATGCTTTTTTTCTTGTATGCCTTCGGGTGAGAATAAAATTATTATTATTATTATTATTATTATTATTATTATTATTATTATTATTATTAAGGCCATTGCCCATTGAGTCGTAACCATTGTATGGACTTTATGCAAAAATAAGAGGTAGGCAAATGTAGCGTATATGACGGCCTATTGCTAAATTACATTTGAAAGACAAATAAATAAATTAATATTCCCTACTTAATATAAAACTGAATTCCTTCAATGGAGTTCAATTAATCTAACAAGTATATTATTGAATATACACAAACACGCATTCATAAATACGTTCTAAAAATACTCATACATACTCACACACACACACACACACAGAGAGAGAGAGAGAGAGAGAGAGAGAGAGAGAGAGAGAGAGAGAGAGAGAGAGAGAGAGAGAGAGAGAGAGAGAGAGAGAGAGAGAGAGAGAGAGAGAGAGAGAGAGAAAAAAAAAGGTTTGCAAGTGTGGCGTTGAGTGTGATGCTAGATAATAATCAGTCGTGTGTGTGTACGTATACTTCTCCCCCCCCCCCACACACACACATATATGAGTCATGTGATAATTGATGGTTGAGGCAGCAGCGCCCCAAAACGATGCCACTGAGAGATGCGCGAGGTTAATCAGCTCCGGGTCACTATCAAACTTTAATTCTAAGTTATATTTGGTTTCTAGTTGTTTAATTTTCAAACATATATTGATCTATCCGTAAAAGGTACACTTGAGTGGTCAGCGGGCAAACAGTAACTTTGTCACAAGTCACACAGTCATGTAAGTCACAGAGTACTAGAGGAAGATGAACTAAGGATCATTCCTTATTTTCAAATCTGGACCGTGGGTTCTACTGCCTCTTGTTGTACCTTGAGACGTGCATCCATTGCCTGATGTCGCAGTGCTCAGAATTGTGCCTAAGAACAATAACTGGAGACGACGCTACGACATATTTGATCAAAACTGGCCTGATATGATAGTAAATGAACAATACCATTTGTGAAGATCCTTAATATATATATATATATATATATATATAATATATAATATATATATATATATATATATATATATATATATTATATATATATATATATATATATATATTATATATATATATATATGTATACACTACTGGTACTTCTATGACAACACTCACACACACGTACATGAACTCTCTAAGATTCTACAAAACCACTGTATTTCGTATCAAAATGCAACACACTTAACATGAAAAAGTGTGACTTTCAAAGGAATTTGCAGCCTTGTGGTGAAAAAGAAACACAAGCCAGCACTCAGCACAGCAAAGGCATCTGGCATCCACATAAGCAATGCGTGGCTGCGGTGTGAGGTGCTGGCCACTCCCTGCACCACCCGCCCCACACCACCCTGGCCACGACAGTACGTGAAGCCATGGCCAGCGAGGTGGCAGGATTCACCCCTGAACATGAGGTGCAAGGATCAAAGCGATCCAGAATACTTTGTAGTGAGTAATTTTATTTTATGTGATCGTGTGGCCATCGTGTGCCGAGGTGCGGAGGGCTGCGCTGCGTCAAGGCTTAAGGCTATACTAATGTTAAGGCGACGTCGCTGAAACTGATCTCCCGTCTGTTGTGTGATGATGACGCAGATTACTGAAGATGCTGCAGAGCGTTGTGTCTATGTGGGTACGATTACCTTCCTGCAGGGACGCCCCTCATTGTTGCAGAACTGTAAGGGAAGGACACTGTTTTGCTCGCTCCTTCAGTAGCTGTGTTGCATCCAAGGATAGTATACATACACCATCCTTGGATGCATCAGATATATTGTTTGTTAAAAGGAAAAGGTCCGGGCTTACATGTCTTTGAGTGCAGAGTAATACTAAAAAAAGGAAGTGTTTCAAGAGTGTTAGCGGGTGTTGAGGTGTTCCAAATCTGTGTTGTGGGGTTGCCTACAGAGCGTGTGCTATAGCAGAGAGTTTGTACATTAGCAAGATAATAATTATGCTCACTTATAACCCCAACAACTGCAAGACTAGGAGGAATGCGACTATTACATCTATGATACGCTATCTTCCTTCTATGTTCACTACTACTACTACTACTACTACTACTACTGCTACTAATTTCCTCATCCTTATCTCCTATCAATAAAACCTTGAGTGAAAATACTAGCAACGATGATAATGATAATGAAAAGAATAAGAACAGCACTAATACCAATGTTTACAGTTTCAGTAGTAGTAGTGTAGTAGAAATGGTAGTAGTAATAATGATAAAGTTGATAGAAGAATGGTAATAGTAATGATGATGATGATGATAAAAATGATAGTAAAAGTACTAACAATAATGATAATGATAATAATGCTAGTAGAAGTAATAATAACGATTATATAATCATGATAATAATGATAACAGCACCAATATCGCGTAGATTTTGTAGGACTAATGGTAATCCTGGTTGGTACAGTCATACTGTGTGTGACGGCCATCACCCTTGTAGGACTCGCTATCGCCGTGACCTTGGTCATCACCTATGCTCCTGTTGCCCCTGGTAAGTCCCGCCTGCCTGGTAAACATGGTGAGTAGAGTTTTTTTGCGTGCGATCACATCTGCCTTTCTCCCCACACGTTCACAATTATTCACATTAGAATGTAAGCTCAAGCACCATTCATCTCGTTCCATTATTACTCCCTCGGTAAAGAAAATGTATATATTTACAGACACTACACACACAAAAAAAGATAAATTGTAAGAAGGGGACAGAAAGAGAAAAAACGACCAGCCTCAATATCGGAAGCTAAGCGATGTGCACAGCGAGCGAACAGTGAATGAGGCTGACATTAACTATTGTATCCAAGCCAAATCATTCTTAACTGACCTGATATCAAATAACACCGTAAAATAACCTCGTATAATATGGTATAGATAAATGTGTAGGTAATCGCAGCTCTTCCCCGCTGCTAACACGTGACATATGACGTAACTGTTTGATAGGGAGTTAATGGCTCTTGTGTTTTAGTGGCTGGGTAAAGGGTTAGTTAGGCTGGCTTATCCATTAGTTAATCTGCCGTCCCTCTGTCTCTCACTGGGAGTCATATTACCGCGAGCTATTGTTATACGGATCAGAAGAAAAAAAGCTGTTAAATATTGAGTATCTTTGAAGCTGTCTGGAGTTTTATAAGGATCTGAAGTGTTATTTTCCTTCTTTATTTTTTTAAGGTTACCTGATGTTGCACCTTCTCGTGAACCACTCCTACTTGTGAAGGATAACTGGCGATGTCCCTCCCCTGAACCACTCCTACTTGTGAAGGATAACTGGCGATGTCCCTCCCCTGAACCACTCTTACTGGTGAAGGATAACTGGCCCTCCCCTGAACCACTCTTACTTGTGAGGGATACCAGGCGATGTCCCTCCCTTGAACCACTCTTATTTGTGAAGGATAACTGGCGATGTCCCTCCCTTGAACCACTCTTATTTGTGAAGGATAACTGGCGATGTCCCTCCCCTGAACCACTCTTATTGTGAAGGATAACTGGCGATGTCCCTCCCCTGAACCACTCTTATTTGTGAAGGATAACAGGTGCTGTCCCTCCCCTGAACCACTCTTACACAGAAACTTTAAGTGGTGGCGCCTTACTATCTTCCCGCAGGCCTCCTCGTGTATCCAGATAACGTTGTTTATCTGGAAGGCGGGTTGGGCGAGAACGCTGGCAAACAATACTATGTGCAAGCGATGAACGTCTTCATCGACAGTAAGTTCTAGTTTATTTCTTGATGTTTTGTAAAGTTCATGTTCTTTGGAATGATGAAGGAATAAGAAATAATGAAGACATGTGCATATATAACTATCTCTCTTCATTTGGTCTTTGCAATGAACTAACAACAAATATAAATTTTTGTTTGTAGAATCTACTAAATTTTGCATCAGTTCTTTAGTGCTCGTGTGCCGTCAGTGCAGAGTCCAGCCTGATGAATATAGTTTCACGATATTTTATCCTTCAAGACAGACTGTCCCTTCAGAATCTACTCTCGACCATCGCATGGAAATGTGTGGTAAACCTAGTATCATAAAACATTGTGAATAAGCCCTCACATGACACGAACCTCCATTTCTTCTTCCCCAGCCCGTGAGCGCAGCAGCTCAGCTAACCTGCGTTCCTGCTCGCTCTCTGATGGCCTAAACACCAATATGACTGCATCTTCGACCCGACGTGGGTGTATGATGTCTGCAGTGCACAGAAAGACGATTGGGGCTACAGGCTTAACAGTCCCTGCTTCCTCCTTGTCTTCAACGAGGTATAGTTTGTGGAGATGCAGGCTGAGTTATAAAATGGAGGGAGTGGTGGAGATAAAGAGTGAAGTAAAGTCATATTTGGTCATATTTGTGGTGCTCAGCACAACTCCATCACTGGCCACGTTGTGCGGTATAGCAATGGGTCACAGCGGGGTGTTGAGGCGCCATGCCCAGAACAATAGAGTGAATAATGTGATAGTAATGTGGTGTATTGTTATGGTGATGTGCGTGTGGTTATGAAATACCAAATGTCAATATTACTGGAAGTGGAATTGCCTCCACTGGTTGTGAACAAATCAATCCACCATAGTTAATGGCGTCATGCGTGCAGGGCTTGCTGTCCTGTGTGCCCGACCCGACCCGACGGCGGCGGCGGCGACGGTAACAGTCCAAATGTGGGTCATGGAGGAAGAACAGAACATAATAAAATAGAAAAGATATAGAGAGTGGAAGATGGGATAGGGGGTAAGTAGTAGGGGGGGGGGGAGTGAAGAGAAGATAATTTTAGTATTAGAGAAAGACACAAAGGCTTCACTGTGTGCCGTGAGGGCGAGGACACCGGCGGAAAGGAGGATATCGAGACGGGACGAGCAATAGCGTTCATAGAGGCGAGGGTTGGGAGACACGTTCAGGACACGGTGGGTTGTGACCAGCCTTGAAGGTGGCTGCTCGTCCACCACCTCATCCCTGCCCCTCAGTGCTGTGCCAGACACTGCTGTTCGGTCACCTCAAAACGGTGAGGGCGGACCCATGGCTCACCCAGGATCCAGCGCAGACCTCATGATAATCCACCACTCGTCCTGACGCTGACCCCTCGTCCTCGGCCCCTCACCGTGTGGGGTTGAGCGCAGAGAGACACGTGTTGCTCGAGCTGGCGTCCCAAGAGTTGTGACATTTCCTAGTGAGTTCAGCTTCAGTCCGCCGGGGAAAGGGTGCAGAGAATTTGGGCTATCGAAAAAAAGTTATATAGCACCTCCCAAAAAAATATGAGCGACGCGTCGAAATGGTGTGTGAGAAGTTGAGAACCGAAGTGAAAAATACATGTAGCCAAAGTATGCAGTATGTGTTACGATATGTGGTACCGACTGGCTATGGAGCGTCGCGACACTCAAATGATTAATGCAAAGACTATAAATGTTTCTTGTTCAGTTGAGACTACTGCTAAACGCATTAGACGATGTGATGAGTTGCAACTTGCAGTACAGCTTGGATAAACATCAGTCTAGACTCTATGGCGTGATGGAAAAAACGGGTGGATATTATTGCGTTGTTTGTTCATAGAAAGATGTGATGAAGTACTACCCTTGGCCTGACGTGCACGCTTGTTGTCATTCACATCAAGGTGGACAAGACACGTGTGGTTTACGTTGGTTATATCATACACATACATCAAACATGACTGTTGTTTGTACACGGCGACCAAAGAGTTTAAGCTAGCATGTTGTACTGGAAGCCTTAATCTGGTGACAACGATCCCCAATGAATGACTAACAACGGTATCCACTGTAGTCTTTAACAGTGATTTAATTACAGCAACAAACGATACATCCGTGGCCGTATGTAAAACACCCACGATATCCATTGAATGATATTGTGATATATCAGGGCAGGACAGCTCGCCAAGTGGTGAGGGCAGGGAGTAAAGACCCAAGTGTCAACGGTGCACTTGGCAGGGGCGTTGTGTGGTGTTTACCGCAGGGATGTTTCGGCCGTCATATGTATGTAGATTCGACACTTCAAATTCGACCTTATTTTGTGGAGTTAGCAAGTAACTCAATCGGTTTACATTTGTGAATATCACAAATGGCCTCTGATAAGAGTAATACCATTAATGATGGAGGAGATAGACCAGTAGGAATGAACGAGGATGATGTGGACTGAGTATAACGGTCGAAAGTGATACAGCATCTATATGTCAATGGTGCTTCATGGCCAGACTTCAGGTGACGGAGAAAAAAAAAAGTGTCATCAGACGAAGGAAATGAAGGACAGACGCGAGACTTTGCACCATGTCAATAACAAGGAGAAGCAACACTAGCTTGTTCATATGGCGGACCTGCTGCCAAGTCTGTTGTTACCTGAAGTAAGTACCAGTCCAGTACGAAGAAGAGGCAGGTAAAAGTGACGATTCTCCTTGTGCTTGTGAAGCAACTTTCACCTAAAATAGACGAAATCAGTCGTTGATGACACATTCGTGATTCATGTTGACTCATGTTCGGTATTGATGTATCGGCAGACTCTCGCCAGTGATGTATACGATATGGGAGCGATGCACAACGCCAGCAAACCTGAAACGACCATGACGATGAAAAAGGACAGAGAGATGTTTCCTTCACTGAGACGAGTGAGTGAATCAACGGATGCGATTTTCTACAAGGGAGGGGGCACGTTTACCTTTACTGAAATGAAAACCCGACGCTTCCTCTCTTAGACAAAACATTTCTTGGACATCTCGCCCTGCAGAGAGGACGTGCGTTTCGATGTTTCCTCCTCGGCCACGGCTGACAGGTCATCACAGTGAGAAGGAAGACCGAAGTTATGTTACAGTTATGAAAGTTAACGGAGGAAGACTATACGAATAGAGACATTTCGACTATCTGGTATCCAGTCAAGACATCTCATTGGATGTCAAAGTAAAGGTTTGTGTTCGTGACGTGACCGTACTTTACAGGAGGGTGTCTGGTAATGTTATCAAAATTAATATAACTATGATCATTGAACATATTTTCCTTTCTCTCATGTTGGCTTATTATGATGTTTGGAGACTAACATCCTGTTGTATCATGTTGTTAGGGAAATGTCAGTGAAGAATCGAGATTTCACGTTGAGAGTTTGATCATTTCGATAGGATGATTTCGACATTATGGATTCAATCAGTGAGAATCGAATCGTTGAAGGTGGAGAGTGAATTAGAAAGAGAGTAAAAGATGTTGATATGCTCTTGAGAGAAAGTTTGTGATTCTCAAGCTTAAATCTTTGGATAGCAAGGTCAGCATCTCCTAGCCATGCCAGTGAGTGGGAAGTCAAACACTCCCTCTGCCTGCTTCCTCCAGTCAGGCATACAGGACATGTGCAATCATTTGAAATGCACATGTGCTTTTCCGTCCCGTGTGGGAGCAGTCCATCGGCACAGTCTTTGTGCTGCGTGAGTCAAGAGCAGGTTCAAGTATATCACTCCTTCCTTTTTCAGTCATTATAGTAAAATGAAAATACACTAAGTCTTCCCTGTGCAGACTGTAGGTAATACGTCAGTAATAGTTCAAGACGTATCCATTCGCAGCCTTTTCAGCACGGAGCAAGTCAGTAACAATAAGTCAAAGAATATAGAACAGAACCACCACATATATCTGCATCATTTCGCTAATTTATACCTTTATTCCCTTCATCACACAAGCAATAATCATAATAACCGCCACTCACAAGCGTGAGTGGCGGTAACATTCACATTTACTTCACTAAGCATAAATACTATTTTGCCCTTGCCACAGTGACAGCAGGGGGCATGTCCCCCACGCAGGCACGGTCACCGCCACGCCGCAATACTGGCAACAAAACAATAACAACGTTACGCAGCAGTACCGTGTACACTGTAAAAAATTAAAGGTATAGAAAGGGTATACAAGGGGTATTCCTACTGGTTAAAATAGCATACCCTATAGGGGTATATTAGAACTATGATATACCCTTTACATTATACCCTTGAAAGGGTATAACATATACTTATAATACCCTTATGTAAGGGTATTATAAGTATATGTTATACCCTTTCAAGGGTATAATATAAAGGGTATATCATAGTTCTAATATACCCCTATAGGGTATGCTATTTTAGACACTAGGAATACCCCTTGTATACCCTTTCTATACCTAGGAATACCCTGCTAAAGGGTATTCTAGATGATATATATACCTTCGTACTCTAATCCATTATACCCTTAGGTAGGGTTATAGCTTATAGGTATAAAAGAGGACTTCAGGTTTCAAAAGTTTATTATACTTTCTTCTCTGAAAATATAAATAAGGCATGTGTTGGTGTTGATGGTGGTGTTGATGGTGGTGTTGATGGTGGTGTTGATGGTGGTGGTGTTGATGGTGGTGTTGAAGGTGGTGTTGATGGTGGTGTTGAAGGTGGTGTTGATGGTGGTGTTGATGGTGGTGCTGAAGGTGGTGTTGGTGGTGGTGTTGATGGTGGTGTTGATGGTGGTGTTGAAGGTGGTGCTGAAGGTGGTGTTGATGGTGGTGTTGATGGTGGTGTTGATGATGGTGGTGATGGTGGTTGAGGTGGTGATGTTGATGGTGGTGGTGGTGATGATGGTGGTGGTGTTGATGGTGGTGTTGAAGGTGGTGTTGAAGGTGGTGTTGAAGGTGGTGTTGATGGTGGTGTTGATGGTGGTGCTGTTGAAGGTGTTGATGGTCGTGTTGAGGGTGGTGTTGATGGTGGTGGTGATGGTGGTGTTGATGGTGGTGGTGGTGTTGATGGTAGTGTTGAAGGTGGTGTTAAAGGTTGTCATCACTATCAACCCCACCTTCAACACCACCACCATCAACATCACTATCAACACCACCATCACCACCACCTTCAACACCACCACCATCAACACCACCTTCAACACCACCATCAACACCACCACCACCATCACCACCACCACCACCATCACCACAATCACCACCACTACCATCACCACCACTACCATCACCACAACCACAATCACCACCTCAACCACCATCACCACCACCAACACCATCACCACCACCACCATCACCACCACAACCACAATCACCACCACCTCAACCACAATCACCACCACTACTCTCACTACTCTTAACCACCTCAATCACCACCATCGGTGGTTGATTGATGGTCACCATCAGATGGTGGTGGTGAAAATTAAATTATAGTTAATGAGATTTCCTATGTGTCCAGACTTTAGGGACACCCTGTATAGAGGCTAATAATTATATAGAGGCTTATATAGATATATGGTATGAAAAACAGTCCTTACCTTATCAAGAGTTTTTTCTTGAATATGAAGCAATGGATACATTTTAATATTTGAGGCTTAAAGTGGAAGCCTCAAAGCTTGAAGTCAAGCCTTAAGTGTCAGTTCAACACTTGAGGCAACAAGGTCAACAGTGACACTTGAGGCAACGTGGTCAACAGTGACACTTGAGGCAACAAGGTCAACAGTGACACTTGATGTAATAAATTCAACAGTGACACTTGAGGCAACAAGGTCAACAGTGACACTTGATGTAATAAATTCAACAGTGACACTTGAGATAAAAGGTCAACAGTGACACTTGATGTAATAAATTCAACAGTGACACTTGAGATAACAAGGTCAACAGTGACACTTGATGTAATAAATTCAGACACAATATAATAAATTCAGTGACATTTCACACACACACTTACATTCAACAGGTCATTTCTCAACGGATTTTTAATCTGCCTACACCACAGGCAAGCCTGTTAAAATGTTCATCAGGCAAGTCTGTTAAAATCTTCATTTCAATTCATCTATAACGTATTGTGAAAGATAACCCGGTTTTAGAGTTATTATATTTATAAGATTTAAGCAGCATGGAATTATGAACTCAAAACACGCATAATGCACTCATTTCTCAATAGATTTTTATTTTGATTACACCACAGGGAAGCCTGTTGAAATCTGGATTTTTTTTAATCTATAATGTTTGGTGAAATAACACACGGTTCTCGAGAAAATAAGTATTACAGTTTTTCTGGGTGGGCTAAAAGGCACTTCTCCAAGTGAAAAATACGCTTCATGCAATCATTTCTCAATGGATTTTTATTTCGATTACACCACAGGGAAGCCTGTTGAAATCATGAACTTTATTCATCTATAACGTTATGTGAAATAACACACGGTTTTCTAGATAATAATGTATTACCTGTTCCACAGCCTATTTCATTGTCCAACCTAACGGGGTTCTGGGTGGGCTAAAAGGCACTTCTTCCAGTGCAAAACACGCTTCATGCGATAATTTCTCAATGGAATTTTATTTCAATTACACCAAAGGGAAGCCAGTTGAACACATGATTTTATTACATCAAGAATTTTTTCATGTGAACGGCACAACACAAATACAAGTAATAACATTGATAAAAAGGTGTAAGATTTGAACTTTTCGAATGATTAAACATTGATCGTAGTCAATGGGCCCCAGACATAACTACGTCACGGTTTGTTTACATCGGTGCATTGTGGGGATAAGGCGGGGTCGCCGCGGGTGGACCTACGAAGGGAAAACTACGGCGATGGAAGAATTTCGAGTTATTATGCGCGAAATTGATATTCCAGGTGCTATATTACTGTGGTCTGTTCTCGCTGACAACACTATAGAGAAGACCTGAGGTAATGGCTGATGTGCAGAGGCTTCTAAACCAAGAAAACAGAGCCATAACAGAGCCTCGTCAAAAGGTAAGCAACTGGTAGGTACGTAATGTGTCCCTACCACTTGCTTACTTCTTAATGAGACTCTGCTGTGACTGTTTTCCTGGTTTAGAAGCCTTTGCACATCAACCATCACCTCAGGTCTTCTCTATGTTGTCAGCGAGCACGGAAATGTAGCACCTGGAATATCAATTTCGCCCAAAACAACTCGATTTTTTTTCATTGTCGTAGTCTTCTCCTTGTAGGTTGTACATATACATGGTTATGATAGTATTAAAATACCTTATTAATTGAGTTCCTTTTGTTGCCTTTCCTCATAATAAGTAGTGCTACATCATGGTTTACGTGTTACTTGACGAGCCAATGAATACTCTTGAGTCTATACCAACATCCCCAAACCCTTTGCTTTGATTTATCTTATTACTCCACCCATAAACAAGTTGCATAACCACGGTGACATTACCATCCTTGCCTCATGGTACCTGCATGGTACTGTCGTCTACCGATATTTTTATCCCTACACAAATTGGGAAAACTCGCCGACAGTAATGGTTGGGTTGGTATCCGGTCATTTCGCCCACATGCCATTTCGCCACACCATAGAGTAATTTCGCCCACAGATCAATTCGCCCACACTATGGAGTCATTTCGCCCACACCTAAGCTAACCTAACCTAACCAAATCTAACCTATCTAACCTATTAGATTTGGTTAGGTTAGGTTAGATTTGGTTAGGTTAGGATAGGTTAGATTTGGTTAGGTTAGGTTATCGGTGGGTCAAGCCCCTTGCTAGGGTAGGTTAATTTTGGTTAGGTTAGGTTAGGTCTATTTTGGTTAGGCAATTTTCTCTAGATATAAGGAAATTACCCTAGATCTAGGGAATTTTACCCCCCCTCACAAAATCTTTAATTACGTGTTTCCGACGCATAATTTGTTCCCCACCCGAAAACCTTGCATTCCCACAGGTCCCCAAACTTGTTTGGGGGAAGTGGGAGAGTATGGGCAAACACTAGAAATTTACCGTCATTTCGCCCAAGGTTACTGGTGGTTCATTCCATTTCTGCCAGAGGAAGATATAGTTACATGACTCCGTGACATGGATCGTGTGGGCGAATTGACTTTAGAGTGGGCGAATTGACTCTTATATGTGGGCGAATTGACTTACATGTGGACGAAATGTCTTGTGGGGGAAATGACGAAAATTGCCTAACCAAAATTAACCTACCCTAGCAGGGGGCTCGACCCACCGATAACCTAACCTAACCAAATCTAACCTAAGCTAACCTAAGCTAACCTAACCTAACCAAATCTAACCTATCCTAACCTAACCAAATCTAACCTAACCTAACCAAATCTAACCTAAACTACCCAAATCTAACCAAACCTCCTAGTGGGGGGTTGGGGGGGTTCTCGACACACTAAACAAATATAACCTAACCTCCTAGCTCCTATAGACTCCATAGTGTGGGCGAATTGATCTGTGGGCGAAATGACTCTATGGTGTGGCGAAATGGCATGTGGGCGAAATGACCGGATACCAACCTAACCATTACTGTTGGCGAGTTTTCCCAATTTGTGTAGGGATAAAAATATCGGTAGACGACAGTACCATGCAGGTACCATGAGGCAAGGATGGGTAATGTCACCGTGGTTATGCAACTTGTTTATGAATGGAGTAATAAGATAAATCAAAGCAAAGGTTGGTGATGTTGGTATAGACTCAAGAGTATTCATTGGCTCGTCAAGTAACACTTAAACCATGATGTAGCACTACATATTATGAGGAAAGGCAACAAAAGGAACTCAATTAATAAGGTATTTTAATACTATCATAACCATGAATATGTACAACCTACAAAGAGAAGACTACGACGATGAAAAAATTCGAGTTGTTTTGGGCGAAATTGATATTCCAGGTGCTATATTTCCGTGCTCGCTGACAACATAGAGAAGACCTGAGGTGATGGTTGATGTGCAAAGGCTTCTAAACCAGGAAAACAGTCACAGCAGAGTCTCATTAAGAAGTAAGCAAGTGGTAGGGACACATTACGTACCTACCAGTTGCTTTCCTTTTGACGAGGCTCTGTTATGACTCTGTTTTCTTGGTTTAGAAGTCTCTGCACATCAGCCATTACCTCAGGTCTTCTCTATAGTGTTGTCAGCGAGAACAGAGCACAGTAATATAGCACCTGGAATATCAATTTCGCGCAAAATAACTCGAAATTCTTCCATCGCCGTAGTTTTCCCTTCGTAGGTCCACCCGCGGCGACCCCGTCTTATCCCCACAATGCACCGATGTAAACAAACCTTGACGTAGTTATGGGTAGGGTCCATACAGTCGGGTTTGGGGATCCAAATCAAATTCTGCTTAGGGCTCTATAATGGTTTAGGCCGGCTCTGATACATAGACTTAAGTTTATAACAACGGCCACATTATTGTGCTTACCTTGGTCAGCTGCTTGTTGATGAAATCCAAAGGAGGCACAAAGGAGTACAGGAGATATCCACAGCTACACTCGGCTGCACCATGTTTCCTCGCTCACTTGCTAAGATGCTCACCGCGAATGTCGTTGACGGCGCGGCACCAGTGACTCAGCACCAACAAAGTATATTTGTATAATTGTACTTGTAGGGATATATATATATATATATATATATATTTTATATATATATAATATATATATATATATATATATGGCAGTGCGAAACGGCGATGATATGTTCAAGCGACTTTTGGCAGCGTTTTAGTTGCCAAGTACCGCTACCCAAGATAACTCGTGATATTTTCAAAAAATATTAATATCTTGAAATTGATACATTTTTATTACCTTTTTTGTCGCATTATATGTTCAGTGTAACAATGTGGTAATTTGATAAAGAGTTACAATGCCTGTCAAGGCTTACATTTTATAAGCTTACCAAGCACATTTGTGACAGTCTAATGAAGGGTATAAATGTGTATTAAAATACCCCTTCTCTTGACTGAGAGGGGTATTGGTGAAGCTACGGGTATTTTAGCTCGAAATTATACCTTATTCCCCAGTTATACCCATTCTATACCCTGCATTTTTTACAGTGTAGGCTGCCGAGGCACTGTGTTATGGAAACCTCCCAGGATGTGTGCGTGCGTGTGCGTGTGTGTGTGTGTGTGTGTGTGTGTGTGTGTGTGACTGTGTGTGTGTGTGTGTGTGTGTTCATCTAGTTGTATTTTACAGGGCCTGAGCTGCACTCGTATGGCCCCGTCTCCATATCAACATTCTTATCATTCATCCTTAGTGCTTAGTGTTGGCCGAAGCCATCAACCCGGGAGGCGGGTCACACACAACCCCCGGCTAACACCCGGTACCCATTCACTGCTGGGTGGACAGGGGCTCGGGTCTTAAGGAAACAGCCCATCTGTCTCCGCTCCGCCCGGAGATCGAACCCGGGACTTCTCAGTTGTGAGCTGAGCGTGCTACCTATATACACTATACGGAGTACGAGTGTGTGTGTGTGTGTGTGTGTGTGTGTGTGTGGTGTGTGTGTGTATTAATCTAGTGTACTATGTTGCAGCCCATGGACTGGGTGCCGGAGCCTTACGAGAGCCCGAATGATCTGCCGATGGAGATGCCCGAGTCACTTCGCAGGCACATTGAGGACGTCTTCGTCGACAAGGATCAGACGACAACAGATGTACGAGATGCGGCTCACGTGTGTGTGTGTGTGTGTGTGTGTGTGTGTGTGTGTGTGCGTGTGTGTGTGTGTGTGTGTGTGTGTGTGTGTGTGTGTGTGTGTGTGTGTGTGTGTGTGTGTGTGTGTGTGTGTGTGTGTGTGTGGTGTGTGTGTGTGTGTGTGGTGTATTGTGTAAAGCAGGAATTGGTTTGCTGGTCATCGCTTTCATCATTTGCCAGGAGTATTATTGTTTTTATCATGGTGATCTTGTGTTTCTTCCTCCTCCTCCTCTGTCCTCGACTTACTATTCTTTTGTTTCTAACTCGTAGACAGTATAGTGGCCGAACACGGGCCCCCAGCCATGGGAGAATATCATTGTTTCAAGGGAGGTGGGGAGGAAAGCAATGGGACCACAGACTGCGGTATACTAATAATTTCACTAACAAAATACTGATCTTTATATTTCCTTCGAGCTCCCCAGAGGGATACAAAACGCAGCATGCATCGATTACCTGCTACAAATGAAATGTAATAAACAAAGCATTTCATTATTAAATGCAAGTTATTTGAAATAGACCTTTTGAGTCAAACAATTTTGGAAAGATGGAGAGGGGGTGGGAGACATTCTGACATGGTGATAAGGGAACACGGGGCTAAAAAAGGTTGAGAACCACTTAGTCATGAGCCAAGACCGAATTTTGGGATATCGGTACCACCCGGGGTGACTAATTCTCTTAGGTGTTTTTAGCTTGCTACATGTCTCTAGTTTATGTTTTGATATGATAGCCCTTGCACACTGGTAGCTTAATGGTCGTTATCACTTCTTGAATAGACACACCCTACCGAAATTCAGAAATTTTTAAATGTCAAATTTGGGGACAGGAATGCCTAAATGTCACTAAAATGAATATAGTAATTGTCACATTTAATACAAGTCCTGTAAATACACACTAAGCATGCCATGGGCTTGTACTTACTATTATGGCCAATTAATCCTCCTCAATATCATCTACGTCAGACTCGGAATCTGACTGTTGTGCTACCGGCTCTTCTTCAATAGCCTTGTTCTGTCCTGTTCTCTGGTTCTGGTTATCTGTTCTGGCTTTGTCTTGCCACTGGTAACAGCAAAGACCAAGTCACTGCGAAGGATGTGGCAAGACGTTGAGCTCTTTCAGAGGGAGTTTGACACTCACACTCTCCTGTCAGCAGGGTGTGCAGGAATTTAGTGACTGCTGCAGGAATAACATTCTGATCGTATCGGGAGGCCATGGCTGACTCACATCTTGCTTATGATCTCATTCCTCAGCTGCATTCCTGCTTTGGTTAAGATATCTTCAGAGTTAGCTGCTCTTGCTTCTTGCAGATCTTTGTCATTTTGTGTGCTTGTCGGGCAAGGTCGTCCATTGAGAGGCTGCGTGGATAGATAGAAGCTTTCCTTTCTCATCTGGGACAAAGCGTAGTGATTCCCCAAACTCGGTTTCGATCTTTCGGCGAACATGTTTCTTTGTCGCTGGTTTCAGTTGGATAATACCACGGGACATCATGGATCTCTCAAGCCTAGATGTGAGGTTTATCATAGGCAGGTACCTCTGGGTTGGGGAATAATTCAGTCCTTATATACAAGAAGAGTTCCTCGAGGGCTTCTATCTCAGCCTCTTCGTAGCGTGCTCCCTCGCTTTCTTCCTGATTTTCACCTGCACCAGACCTGGCGGCCGCTGGGGAATCATCTTTTGTGAAGAGTTTGTAGCACGACTTGTGGTAGTGACCCTCTGCAGCAACAAGGTCTCTGCTAAGTAAACCAAGGATTCTCTGGTTGAGTTTCCTTGTTGCTGCTCTGCGGATCTTCTCATCTGCTCGTAGCTCAACACACTGGATGAGTGGCTCCCTGTGTCTTTGCTGCTTTCATGTACTTGCTTGACTTCTCGCAGAAGAGACATACTTTGGCATACACCCTGCTAGTACTAGGGGCATCCCTTGATGCCCTCCTCCTGGGTCGACGCTTGCTGATTCTATCTGACACCTTGGCAAGGATAGAATCCAGTGACTTCTTCATTGTAAAGAGACTACGACATTTACGGTGATAATGTATGTGTGGTATTCCTCCTTCTCAAGGCCCTTGGCTGCTTCCAGGACTGGATCATGCTGCCTGATCTCTGCAGCCCTGAGCAATGTGTTCCAGGAGTCCAAATCCTGTGGTGACACCAGAGCATCGCTGTCATCATCAGAGCAGTGGATGATACAGTCGATCCGTGCTCTCTTCCTCGCTGATGGTTGCATCATGCCGTCAGACAGTCAGCACACACCTGCAAAAAAAATTCACCATTAAACATTACATGAACAAACAAACAAACACATTTACATGGAAACCATTTTACATATGTTTGCTCCTTCCAATAATAAATTATCCCCAAAATATCACAAAAAATCACCAAATATGAAATAAACCCCTAAATATGGGGAAACTTGAAATATACATCGGAATAACTCTTGTAGAGAATCAAATTAGCTACAAGAGCTGTTAGAATATATTTTTCAATTTCTCCCATATTTAGGGATTTATTCCAGATTTATGGGAAAATACCCAAAATTAATTTTTTTAGGGTAAATCCCAAAATATGAGGAAATTTGAAAAATACCTAGGAACAACTCTGGTAGAGAATCAAATTCTACATAGGTGTCCAAAGTTTCGCAACGATCGTGTGATTGATTTTAAAGAAAATGAGGAAAACCCCGAGCGTCACGCTGAAAATCTTTTTTTATGGGTAGCACCCCCATTGCATCAAAAAATCTGACTAAGCTACCAGTGCGGGAAGGCTATCATATCTTAATGTATTTACAGTCACTCTATAAACATTTTAGTACCATTCGTGTTTAGTCACCCCAGGTGGTACCGATATCTGGCCTGGCTCATGGACTAACTATGGTAGAAAGTGGTCACACAGGCAGCTCCGTTTGGCTCAGCAGGGCTGTCGCTATCTGTTCTTCCCTTGTATTCTTCCTCCTCCTTCTTATTATCATCATTACCATGTGTTTTAGTCAAGCAATGGATTACTTCTTATGTATGTAACAATAACTACTACCACTTCTTCCGCTACACCTCTTCTACATAATGTCATTACTATTGGTGGTGCTGCTATAGTATGCTTCTACTACTACTACTACTACTACTACTACTACTACTTTTACTATTTTTACCATTACTGACAACGATAGTAGTAGTAGCAACAATAACAACAACAAAGACAATGATGGTAACAACAATAATGGCATGAGGTCAAGGCACAGCTTTACCCCGTTTATATTAGCTGCAGTTCCTGTGGGTGTCGTGCAGTGGCGAGACGCCCGCTGATACAGAGAGTTTGGGGACAGCAGAGCTTCACCCGTGGCAAGGCATCCCCTTCATGTACTTCCCGGTGCGTCAGGACAGCAACCCGCAGACCATCCCTCTCCTCGCCCTCAAACTCAATAATCCACAACGTAAGTCTTGCTTGAAGGTCAATCGACAAACAAGATGACACTTTGACCGACACAAGTTTCGTTTCAGCATGCATCTCAGTGGTGTTAAAAATAAACCTTTTAACAAGACGACCATTTATAGTGTTGGTGAAGTTTTCGCCATTCATCACATTTCATAACCTTTACAAGTTATGTTTTACACATTCACTATTGTCGGCAATGAATCAATGCTTAATAAATCATTGCAGTGTGTGCATGAATGTAAAATGCTAATTGGGAAACATATATTTCTGAATCCCCATATAATCAATTTGAAGGAAAAGTAAGACTTTCCGCCTGCATGACCTGCTCGTGCCCTACGGGGGGCGGTGCGCCCCTAGTTTGGGAAAGTATATGTTCTAGATGGAGATCTTGTGTGTTGGATGAGTGTCATCTTTGATGTCGTGTTGTAAACCATAAATGACGACAGGAAATCATCTTGATGTGTATAATTTATACAGGTAGACACACAAAGGTGGGAAATACATTCACATGGGGGGGAAACTTACTATATAGTCTAAGAGATAAAGATTCCTTTTCATAAAAAAGAAGAAAAACTGTTAAATTCATTTCATGAACTGATTCCACCCTTTGGCAAGTCTCAGGAACACAAGAAGAAGTTCATTATAGTTACTTGAGATGTTGGGATCTTATGCATGGGCAGGATTAGGTTTGTCATGCAATCAGCTGGGATGGATGTTGCTCACATAAGATTCAGGCAATACATCAGTGTCAATAGATCATGGTAATATTGAGTTGATACCGTTTTTCTTTCCTATATGCACACTAACTCACGGCCGTGTGTACAGCTGGCGTGCTCATCTCCATCAGGTGTCACTTCTGGGCCAAGAACTTGGACTCGCAGCACATCGCCGCCCGCATCCAGTTACTCGTATAATGGAAGAACGCAAAGGAGTAACTGGTCTTGTAGTGATTCCCTGTGGAGGCACTGAGGGTCTAGCATGTGACTGTTTGTACTACGAGGTGATCTGAGGCCAGAATATTTGTGTTGGAACAATGAATGGAGAGAGAGAGAGAGAGAGAGAGAGAGAGAGAGAGAGAGAGAGAGAGAGAGAGAGAGAGAGAGAGAGAGAGAGAGAGGAGAGAGAGAGAGAGAGAGAGGAGAGGAAGAGAGGAGAGAGGAGAGAGATGAGAGAGAGAGAGAGAGAGAGAGAGAGAGAGAGAGAGAGAGAGAGAGAGAGAGAGCGCAATGATATATGGTAAGCATAACTTGGTTTTATAGTGTTACTATAGCTTAATTGTATCAAAGAGTTTGCTCTCGTAACGGAGGAGAAAACTCGCACTTGTAGACCAAAAATTTCGTACTGTTCTTCTCACTAATCAGAATCACAGTGATCACCCAGTGTCTATAATGCATCTGATGTACAAACACGGGTTTACCTCCTGCATTCACGGCTACCACACGTTTGGGATTACTCACTCGCGACTATGGTTTCTTTGAGGTGATGACATCCACCAGGGCCAAAACTGCCTCCCATGCACTTAACAATCTTCAGGGATGCTCCTCGTAAACCTGGCGCTCCAAGTATAATTAAATATTTTCCTACGCCATAAATACCGTCAGTTTGATTAGATTTGTTAATGTTGATCAAAATATAGTTACTGTTCTATTGATTAGCCAAGCTGATATTGGGTCATTAGAATACTGTGAAGGTTGTCTGGGAACAGTGGCATTACTGGCGTTGTCATACTTACATTCAATATCGGAATGCATGAGCAGCTAAGGAATTAGGGACTTTCAGACCACACGAGCCCGATCGTGGCTTTCATTCTTCATATCTTCTGAATGTTTCTCGTGTGCTGTTGCCTCAATAAATGTTATACCAAATATTGCCTGTAATTTGAACANTTTTTACGTATCCAGCTTTTTCCCAAACGTCCCCAAAAAAACATTTCGGGAAAGTGGTTTCGCTAAAAGTTGATAAGGGGCCTAATTGCAGTGGTACAGGTGGAAACAAAAACCAGAGGGGGTGACCTGGCATGTAGGAGACTGGGGGAGTAATAAGTTACTCTATAAAGCAAGAACAGGCACTTTGGAAGTCAACGGAAGGAACAGGGAACTGGAGAACCAGAATTGTAGCTGCAGGTTAGGCGAGAAAGAAACCGTAGAACATGTCATTGTGGAATGCAACAAGTATAGGAGTCAGAGGGAAAAGCTTATAGCGTCAATAGTAACAGTCCTAGGCAGAGAGGAGTGGGACAGGAGGCTAGAGCAGAAAGACGGGGCCCTGTGTACGGTGTTAGGGCTGTATGGGGACAGAAAGGAAACTGAAAGTATTGTAAACCTCACCAAAGTGTTCCTAACGCAGTGTTGGGAGATAAGAACATAAAATAGACAATAAAGTAAGATGATAATCAAAGGATTGAAAACTGATCAAAATGTCTTTCTCTTTCCAGGTGAAATAAACAGGGGAAGAGTTAACAAGTTTTGTTAACGAAGGAGACGAAGTGGAAGAGGACCTATGAGCGATACTAAGCGACTAAGGTCACAAGAAGAAGAAGAAGGGCTACAAAAGTTCACAACCCTGCTCGCTGCTCCCAGGTCACGACTCACAAGAAGAAGAAGAAGAAGTGAGTAGCTGTAGGGTGGACGTGTGATTCCTTGTGTTGGTGATCACGGTGGTCTGGGAACAGCACGGCCTGCTCTGTGGTGCTGCAGTGTGCCTCACTCACTCACCTACACACACTCCTGCATACAGGCAGCGGCTACAGGTGTTCAGGTAGGTAAGTGTGTGTGTGTGTCACTGTGTGTGTGAAGGGCGGCGCAGGTCTACCGTTGTGGACAACAGCTGGGGGGTAAATCTTAAGAACAAAGGATCCACCCCCTATCTTCTTCTTATGGCCAACAAGCTCGGGGCCATGGTGGACACCGGGGTTTTTGGCTGGGGGAGCAAACACATAAGGGAAATAGGTAAAATTCTAGTGTTTGCCCATACTCTCCCCCTTCCCCCAAACAAGCTTGGGGACCTGGGGGAATGCGGGGTTTTTGGGTGGGGAGCAAATAATGCGTCGGAAACACGTAATTTTGGAGTTTATTTATACCCTAGATCTAGAGTAATTTCCCTAGTTCTAGGGTAATTTCTCAAGATCTAGGGTAATTTGCCAAACCAAAATTAACCTAACCTAACCGGGGGGCTTAACCCACTGATAAACTAACCTAACCAAATCTAACCGAAGCTAACTTAACCTAACCTAACCAAATCTAACCTAAGCTAACCTAACCTAACCAAATCTAACCTAACCTAACCAAATCTAACCTTACCTACCCAAATATAACCTACCCTAACCTAGCCAAATATAACCTAACCTAAACAAATATAACCTAACCTCCTAGCACTTAACCACTTAACCTCCTAACCTAGTTCTCGACACTTCGGTCATCATTCTGTGACGATCGTCAGGTTCTTTGAGTCCTTGGACTCAGAAGAAATCCAAAGAATTTTCCCTAGATCTAGGGAATTTTTACAACACCCCTAACTCAAAAACTGTGGTTGCGACGCATATCATGTACCCCAGCCAAATGTCCCGCATTCCCCCAGGTCCCCATGCTAGTTTGGGGTCAAAGGGGGAGTATGGGCAAACACTAGAATTATACCGGGAAATATGGCCCACCAAAAAATATCACGGATAATTTATAGTTTTACTCAACCAACGATTTTCTGATGCGCCTTATGTTTTTCTGGTGTGTTTTTATGTGTTGTGAATGAATCTGCTAACCGTTTCTGTCGCATTTTTTTTATTTTTTTTTTTTATTTTTTATTGGGGTATAAAGGTACCGTTTTTTTTTTTTTTTTTTTTTTTTTTTTTTTTTTTTTTTTTTTTTTTATGTTAGGTAAAGGTTAGGTTAGGTATGGGTAAAGGTTAGGCTAAGTTTAGGTTAATTTTGTGGTTTTTTGTCATTTTTTGAAAAAAAAAAAAAAAAAAAAAAAAAAAAAATTGCGACAGAAAAGGGTTTAGCAGATTCATTCAAAATACAAAAAAAACCCCACCAGAAAAACATAAGGCGCATCAGAAAATCGTTGGTTGGGTAAAAACCATAAATTTGACCAAAATCATTTAACTAGGGAAAATATCCCTAGTTAAACAGCCTATCGGGGAAATAATAATAGGGGCCCCGATAGTATATGAGCTAGGGAAATTTCCCTAGTTAGGGCTTTTTTGTGGGGAAAGCCCCCATTTCCTTTATTTGTGTGCTTCCCCACCCAAAAATCCCGGTTTCCCACCATGTCCCCAAGCTTGTTGGCCATAAGAAGAAGATGAAGAAGATAGGGGGTTTGAGCCTTTATTCTAAAGATGACAAAACTTACAGACCTAACCTAGCACCCCTCCTCGGCCCTCGTGCTGTGCACAATCTGACCTGGACCTGCCCTAACCTGGACCTGACCTGCTCTACTCTTAACCTAACGGAGGGGCTCCGCCCCCCCTTTGACCCCCCCTAGGTTTACCTATATTTAGATACGCACTGTTTTCTCAAACTCGTCGTCCATTAATTGGCGTCCTCGCTGTTTTTCTCAAGAACCTGAAATTTAATACAGCCATGTAGGTAAAGTAAGGATCGGCACTCATTAATTCTAAACAGATGTGTTA
The DNA here is from genome assembly GCA_016584305.1 of Chionoecetes opilio. Classification (NCBI taxonomy): domain Eukaryota; kingdom Metazoa; phylum Arthropoda; class Malacostraca; order Decapoda; family Majidae; genus Chionoecetes; species Chionoecetes opilio. The sequence continues at coordinate 75,246 of JACEEZ010007192.1, forward strand.
AGGACAGTAAGTATAATACGTAGAGCCAACATTTGGGTCAGCTTAGCGTGGAGCCTTTGTTCTTAAGATTTTCTGCCTGGGCCGAGGTGGCAGACGCAGTCTTTTCCTGGTGCCTCGGCCGCCCACCACCCGGCTATTGCCAAATGTCCTGCCATACCTCAAGCTGGTCTGGGGTTTAAGTGCCGAGGCAAATGAAGCTGGTTAAAAACCCACCACCTGGCTACTGCCCCCTGTCCTGCCATTGCCTCAAGCTGGTCTGGGTTCAAGTGCCGAGGCAGTGGACAGCTGGTTACGCCCACCACCTGGTTTCTGCCACTGTCCCGCCATCACCTCAAGCTTGGTCTGGGTTTTAAGTGCCGGGCATGACGGCTGGTTTACGCCCACCACCCGGCTACTGCCACTGTCCTGCCATCACCTCAAGTTTTCAGAGACACCGACTATTTTTTCCTGGCCTACAGTAGGTGCTTTTTCTAATGGAAATTGTTTTATTTTGCGCAAACTCGTAAAAAAAAAAAAAAAAAACCCACCAAATTTTATGGTACCGTTGCCATTAAAAACACTGTATCTCCATCAGAAAAAGCACTAAAACTTGGCCAGGAAAAATTTGTCGGGGTCTTATAGGTTTTAATGATACTTAACCGAACCTTATAGGTTTTAATGAAACCTTATAGGTTTTAATGAAACCTAACCTAACCTTATAGGTTTTAATGAAACCAAACCTAACCTTAAAGGTTTTAATGAAACCTAACCTAACCTTAACCACAAAGTATACCTAACCTAACCTTATAGATTTCATTAAAACCTATAAGACCCTGACTATTTTTTCCCGGCCAAGTTTTGGTGCTTTTTCTGATGGAGATAGTGTTTTTAATGGACACAGTACCATAAGATTCGGTGATTTTTTTTTTTTTTCAATGAAAACTATGGGTTTGTGCAAAATAAAGCTATCACCATTAGATAAAGCACGTATTGTAGGCCAGGAAAAAATAGTCGGATTCTCTGAAAACGACCGCAAAGTCCTCGTCCATTATAACCTTATATAGCACCCAATATATGTATTTTATCAAGTATAGACGTCCAGCCTCTGGCCCCTTTGCTTTTGGCTCAGTTCTTGCTGCTGGAACGTGGCAGCGAACCACGTTGCAGCTATTTAACTTATTACGCTAATTACTCATTAAGGGCTTGTTCTACGCAAAAAGTTTGTTTCACAGACCCCCATTGATTTTGACAACACTACTTGCATGGCAATTTTCAGCTCAATCCGACAATAATTAGGAGTAGTTATTCACTTTTTGGCTTAAACTTGGTTCCACGGGTCTTATGGTAAGAAGCAGCTCGCTTCGCTCGCTGCCAATCATCTTTTACCTGTGTTTCTGCATTCAGGGATTAAATGCCAGCAATAACTTGATCAGTTAGGTTAGATTTTTTTGTCAGTGTGTGTGTGTATAAGTGCAGTTACAACCAAAACACGCTGGGTGGTGTCTGGTATCCTGAACGTTTTATTCTCATCATAAGGAATATTTCTAACCCCTACAATGGCCGGGGGAAATAAAAAATAACACAAGGAGGTCTGGGGGGCTAAACCCCCAATGAGGTTAGATTACGTAATCAATGCAAGAGTAATTTACCTCCTACCCAACACGTTGATCAGTATAATAAATGATATACTTATACAGTCAAACCTCGATATAACGCACCTCGATGTAACCGACTTCGGATGTTTGTGACCATTTGTGTGATTTTTCTTTCTTTTTTTTCTTCATATTAGACCGCTTATCGCCGCTCGAATTGTCAACTCAACATAACTGTATTATTTTCTCATTTTACTTTGGAATGCTTGGGTTTTAAGGAGTTTTGATGTATCACATATTAAGATATATAAGGAAGGAGCCTGTGTTGCTAGTGCTTTAGTGGTAGAAGGTGTGTAGTGTTTAAAATAGTGACTATTAGTGTTATGGCGTGGCCGCTGCTACGTCTCCCTGTCACCTCAACACCCTAAATCACCCTTATCTAAGGTGACACGCAGTGCTACACTAACCTAAATAGTGACACGTATTGAACTGCACTTCACAACCATATAATATATATAATAATGAGCATTAGTCATGATAATAAGCAATACCTTTGGAATCCCGGCTGAATCTGGCTCGTAGTTATTTGTTTACCTTTCACTAGAGCTTGAGCTTGACTAGCTACACGGTTAGTCTGGTTGTGTTTGTGATTATTTCTCATTTATTTCACGTGTAGGAGCGGACCAAATTCAGCATGTAGTGCCAGCCACTGTTTACCTCCCAACATAGCTACATAGTCTGGTTGTGTTTGTGATTATTTCTCATTTATTGCACAATTTTTCCGTTTTTTTCATATATTTTTCCACCCTTGGGAAAATACTCTCCCTATAATGGACAATCGGCTTTAACGGACCACTCTTCCCCCCCTTTAGTACGTTATATCGAGGTTTGACTGTATCGTCAGATATGTTTGTTCCTTGTGATTATCACATAAAGCACCGAAAAACACATTAAATAAATAATACAGGAGAACCTCATTTAACCGGCATTTAAAACAACGGCACTAATCGACCCAGGCATTTTTTTTTTTTTTTTTTTTTTTCTCTCCGGGCCTCCAGCAGGGAGGACCACGGGCTAGCTTGAGCCCGTCAGAGAGATCCTGTGAAAAAAGAGAGGAGAGTGTTCGTGCTGCTGGCATGCGACACGAGGACTGGCTTGTCCATCCTGACGAGGAGTGCGGGGTAGAAAGGGGCACTCAGCAGGATAACCCAGGCATTAATTAGGTATGATTATTTCAAAAATTGAGAAAATCGGCAGAAATTTAGTTCAAATTTGGCGGGGTACGCAGGGCTGGCAACCCTTTCCTCCCTTTCACTGGTAAACTCTGGAACTCTCTTCCTGTTTCTATTTTTCCACTTTCCTATGACTTACATCTTTTCAAAAGGAGAGTAACAAGACACCTCCCGAACTAAATTGGCTCACCCCTCTTTTTTAATTTATTCTCTTACTGTCTTCTTTATAGGGACTGGCAACTAAGCGGGCTTTGTGTTACCCATTTTTGTTGTGCACTTGGCCAGTTCCTTGTGATGTAAAAAAATTAATTTATTGGGATTTTGGGCAATTCCATAAGAGATTCCATCTCAAAACAACGGCAAAATGAGTTATCTGGCATGCGCTCCCCCCCGAGGGTGCCGGACAAACGAGGTTTTCCTGTACCATTATGAGACTATAAATATTATGAGATAATTATGAGATTATGAATAAATATGCATGAACTCAAAATTCACTTAAACTCGTAGCCATTTATAATTTTGTGAGAAAACTTGTGACATGGAGTTTATAAAAGGAAGCGGAATCTAATTAGCTTTCCATTGATATATTTAGTTTTCTGATGAACGAGTAATTACCACGCAAATATTTTCACTGTACACATGGAACCATGCAGAGTGCAGGTGCGAACACGCAGTGATGGGCATCTATATCTTCACACGATTATAAGTGTAGTATATATATATATATATAATATATATATATATATATATATATATATATATATATATATAATATATATATATATATATATATATATATATATATATATATATATAAGCGAAAGTGTGTGTGTGTCTGTGTGTCCTCGATAGGTGCTGCCCACCGTGGCGGAATCCCATCATATGGCACAGTTTTAGAACCGGGTCGAGCAGGGGAACATTTTAAGCCCATTTATGGGATGATCCGATCACTTTTTTTCTTCTTTTTTTTAGTAGCCTATTAGCGAGGATTGTGAAAAAAAGTGGGTTGCGAGAATTGAGGAAACCTTGATGTAGGGTGATGGGTAATGGGTGTGGGGTGATGGGTGAGGGAATAGGTGGGGGTGATGGGTGAGTGAATGGGTGTGTGGTGATGGGTAATGGGTGAGTGAATGGGTGGGGGGTGATGGGTAATGGGTGAGTGAATGGGTGGGGGGTGATGGGTAATGGGTGAGTGAATGGGTTGGGGGTGATGTGAATGGGTTGGCGTTAATACATACATTTCTACATCCATGATTTCAGGAAAGTTAGAAGGGGCTATCTGGAGAGTCTGTGTTTGGTGGGCCGAAGGCCCACCAATAGCCCTCCGCCGGAGTTGGCCAAAAAGTCCGCCCGGAAGGCGGCTTTGCGGCTAGTACATATATACAGTCAAACCTCGATATAACGGACCTCGATGTAACGGACATCGGATATAACGGACTCCATTTGCGTGACTTTTTAATTTTTTTTTATATATTACACAGCGTGCCAAAGTATTGTTCGCGACATCATAACACAGCGCTTCCATACGGGAATTCAGAAAATGTACTCTATGGCAGCCTACTGACTTCCGAGAGAGATATCTTACATATGGCAGCTTGCTTAAGGCACGGGCAGTCCATCAAGACCGTTGAGGAATTTTCAGATGCCACTTGTCAATTATAGACGAAGCATTTTAAAAAGTATCGCCTTCCTTCCCGCGAGTAATTTGAACAGACGCGCATTGGTATAACTATCATTATTTTCATAATGAGTGGCAAGAAAGAAACCATAAACAAAGCAGCCAAATAGTTAATGTTCCCCAAAAGGGG
>JACEEZ010007193.1:0-5000 GCA_016584305.1 Chionoecetes opilio
CAACACACACACACACACAACACACAAAACACACACACACACACACACACACACACACACACAAACACACACACATACACCAATACACACACACACACACACACCACAACCCATACAAAACACACACACCCATACCCACACACACACACACACACACACACAAGGCCGCAGCCCTGAATACCCTCACACCTACCACATAATAAGACAATAAAAGAAAGTTATCCCAATGGCCTATCAACTCTTCTCGCCCCGCCGACCGAGAAGACCTGACCGCAAAAATTATTCTGAAACTTGTCACTGGAAATTCTTGCTCCTCCCCCAACACTTCACCCACAACTTTTCCACAAACTCATACACCAGGTGTGTGCATCTGCCGACTCCGCCGTGTTATGAGAGCAAAATTTAACTTGGATTTGGACTTAAAGAAGAAAGAAGAAAATTAATGATGAATGGATAATACTTGCAAGGGAGGGACCAGGAAGGCTATTCAATTTTAGCTGAGTTGTAAGTTTTTTTTAGAAAATTGTAATATATGATATTATTTTCATCATTAGTATAATTATTATCATGATAGCTATAAGTTTTATCATCACTGTCATCATTAAAATGTCTTATCACGTAACACTTTTCAATGTTCCTACATTGTGACAGCTTATTACCATTAGCTAAAAATGATATGGAAAGGATTTGAATGCGTGGAAAATGATATAATGAGATGGCAATGACCTCTGCATATACTATTAGTGCGTGGCAGATGAAGCAAAGTATCCTTCAAGATATGATGATCTCTTATGAAGCACAAATTAGTGTGATAGAGGAAAGACAAATCAAATGGAAAGCTCAATAAAGCAGAAAAAAGCTGAAATGATACGCCGCGCGAGCTAAATGAGAACATAAATAAACTCGAAAAAGTCTTGAAAAACACTTCAGAAAATAACATACTCAAGCATCATCCCCACAGCCAATGTACCACTTTCATCCCTCCCTCTATCATTCCATCCATCTGTCCCTTCCGTCTAGCCAATCCAATGGCGCCGTACGTACAACCAGCCATCCCTTTCCACTATCCCACCAGCCTTCCTCTTTACTTCTCTAATATCATGGCGGTAGCAATAACACCTACTGACGCGGCCACGGGAAGGAAGTGGGATGTGGTTTAGAAGCTGTGGGGAAGAAGGAGGAGAGGAAGGAGGGGGAGGAGGAGGAGTAGGAGGAACTACACCACCAGGACTGAAGGAGTGTCCAATGTAGGAAATTAAGTATTGGCTCCGGGCGTTGCATCCTTTTCACGGGCAGGAAGGAACTGTCACGTCCTATATCAGGTGTAGAACCGCCGCTGTCTGTTACGGTATTGCGAAGAGTAGGAAGAGGAGACCATAGTAGTAGTATGACAATGATGATGGTAATAAGAACATAATAAAATAGTGAATCTACAAGAGGCCGTGAAACCTGCACTAGGTAGTTCATGTAAATTCACACCTACATCCACCTTTCATCCCCATCCATGAATTTATCTAGCCTCTTTTTTTTAGCTCTCTAATGACTCCGCATCAACGATCTGTCTAATGAGTCTATTCCAATAATTTACTACCCTATTTGCAAACCAGTTTTTCCCTATTTCTTTTTTTAAAGGTATGCCTTTCCAGCTTGAATTAATTTCTTCTTGTTCTACCTTGATTACTAGCCGTGATAAGTGTTTCTATATCTTCTTTGTTGTATCTCTTTATCAGCTTACAAACTCATATCAGATCAGAGCACCCCTTACTCTACGTCTCTCGAGTGAGTGTAAACCTTCAATCTCTTCTCATTACTAAAATCACGCATCCCATGTATCATTTTAGTCATCCTTCTCTGCACTGATATTAACATACCTATATCCATCCTGTAATACGGAGACCAAAACTAAACCGCATAGTCTAGGTGAGATCTGATTAGAGCCAAATAAAGTTTTAGATGAACGCAGCACTTCTACTTTTAACACTCCTGGTAATAAATCCTAGTACCCTATTAGCTAAATTTCTAGTCTCAATACATTATTTCCTAGGACGGAGGTCTGAGCTCACCCTCAATCCCAGATCTTTCTCACCTTCTGATCTTTTCAGCGATACATTGCGTACGGTGTACCTATTACCAGGATTTGTTCTACCAACATTAATTACGCAATACTTATCGATATAAAATTCCATCTGCCACCTGACAACCCACTCATTTAATGTATCTAAGTCTCCCTGCATATGTTTACATCAAACTGTGATCTGATAATCCTACCTACCTTAGTATCATCAGCAAACTTGCTGATATCACTACTAATCCCACTATCTAAGTGGTTGATGTAAATCAAAAATAGTTATGGACCCAAAACAGACCCTGTGTGTAAAAACCCTACGTGTAACCTGCCTCCATTCATATTTAGAACCATTAATTGTAACCCTTTGTTGCTTATCACTTAGCCAAGCTCTGATCCAACGAAGAACCTTCCCATCTATTCCATGAGCCAAATAAGGTTTATTTAAGAGTCGCTCGTGTGGTACCTTGTCGAATGCCTTACTTAAGTCCAGGTATACAATATCATAATCCGCATCATTATCTGCTATTTCATAAACCTTCGTATAAAAGCTCAATAAATTGGTGAGACATGACCTACCCTTGGTGAATCCATGTTATGAATCACTAGGAAAAGACGTCCACACTAAAGATGTGGAACGTGTCCAAGCTCGCACAGGCTAAAGTCAACTTTTCAAATACCCTCACCTTAAAATACATCTATTACAACCTGACCTAACCCAACCTAACCTTCACCATCCCCTTCTTTGATTTTCTTTACTTTTTACAAAGAAAAGAAAAGTGCTAAATTTTTCTTGAAAAAAGTTCTAAAAAAAATGGTGTGGTGATGGCGGTGGTGGTGACGGTGGTTGTTGTGGTGATGGTGGTGGTTGTGGTGATGGTGGTGATGGTGATGGTGATGGTGGTGGTGGTAGTGTGGTGGTGGTGGTGGTGGTGGTGATGGTGGTGGTGGTGGTGGTGTGGTGGGGGTGGTGGTGTGGTGATGGTGGTGTGGTGGTGGTGATGGTGATGGTAATGGTGATGGTGGTGGTGGTGGTTATGGTGGTGTGGTGGTGGTGGTGGTGGTGGTGATGGTGGTGGTGGTGGTGGTGGTAGTGGTGGTGATGTGGTGGTGGTGGTGGTGGTGATGATGGTGGTGGTGGTGGTGGTGGTGGTGTGGTGGTAGTGGAGGTGATGGTGGTGTGTGTGTGTGTGGGGGGGGGGGGGGGGGGGGGGGGTGGTGGTGGTGGGTGGGTGGTGGTGGTGGGGTGGTGGTGGTGGTGGTGGTGGTGGGTGTGGTGGACGGTGGTGATGGTGGTGTGGTGGTGGTGGTGGTATGGTGGTGGTAATGGTGGTGGTGGTGGTGGTGGTGGTGTGCTGGTGGTGGTATTTCATATGCGAATCAAGCTCCAAGCTCCCTTCGCTCTCTTGGACAACTCCTCTCTGTACCCACGGCTGAAATGGCATATTTAACACCTCACACACACCCTACCACGTATATAACACCACGCTAACCCTAAATAACACCTATAACGGCATTAGAAACACGAGTTATAGTGGTTATATGAGGCCTAACACAAGCAGCAGTGTCTGAGCCTTCTCGGCTCAGACACTGTTATTGTGAGGACTACGAGTGGAAAACATTTTTTCCACTACACTAATGCACTACTTTCGCCACTGCACTAATGTCGGCAGGCACAATATATTACGAATTTTAGCATAAATGCTAAAAACTCGCTTTGCTCGCTTGGACAACGAGTTAAGAGACGAAATATAACCTTTTGTGCCAAATTTCTTCTTTTGCGCCAGTATACCCGTTGCCTACAAAAGTATTCACAAGAAGAAGAAGATGAAGAATTCGTGGAAACATTTTATAAGCCTATATGACACCTGATTTCGGCTGAAATAGGTGTCCAAGCTCGCTTCGCTCGCTTGGACAATTAACCATGCTATGGCTTTATAAATGCTCCCTAATGTTTTTTGCAATAACAAATTCCAATATTTTACCTACCACTGACTTTAAACTAACGGGTCGATAATATGACATTAGTCCTCCATCACCCTTCTTGAATATAGGGAGTACATTTCCTTTCCTCCACATTTACGGCACTTCCCTTATATCTACCGATTTCCTAAAAATGTGCACTAAAGACTCACTAGCAACTTCTTTGCATTATTTTAATACTATGGGATAAACTGCATCTTGTCTTGGTGATTTATAGTTCTTCATTCTATCTATACCCTCTTCTACCATTTCCCTAGTTAACACAATAACTTTGAGTTTTTCATCATCGCTTTCTCTAAACATTTGTTCACTACCAGGTACCGTCTGTATATCCTCCTGAGTAAAAACACTTAGAAATACTCATTTAAAATTTAACACATATCATCATCAGAGCTTACAATCTTACCCTGCTCTAGTTTTAACGGTCCCTCTAAATCCCTAGTGTTTATCGTATAACATTTCTTATAGACCTGAAACAAACCCTTAGGGTCAGTGTGTGCCTGGCCAGCGACCTTAATCTCAAAACTTTTCTTTGCTGCTCTTGTTATTTGTTTCACTGTCTTAGCCATTACGTAATCCTGTTCTCTGCTCACCGGTCCAGCCTTGACCCTGAAGTACATGTTTATGTTTACTCCAATGTTGTGTATTAAATTCGCAGTCATCTATTTGGGGTCGTTTTTCCTTGATCTTATCGCCTTAAGGAATATTATTTTTCTGTCCTGCAATTAAACACTTTACAAATAATGTATAATCATTCAACCCCGACCTCACTCACACCTCTTTCCCCTTGACCTCCGACCCCTAATTCCCCTCCAACCTACACGTACAAGAGTTAATCCCATCCAGGTGTTCTTAATCCTGAATGATTAGGCTTCTGAAGTCAGGTACTCTATGCTTATTAAAACTTATATTTCCTACTTTCCATTTTAAGCAAAAGCTGATTTCATAATGA
>JACEEZ010007193.1:10000-42500 GCA_016584305.1 Chionoecetes opilio
GGTTGATATGACTATCGAGGGTCATCAGCTGGAGGGTTGTCAGCTGGTGGCGCATCATCCACATCATTGTTGGAATACTAAAAGAAATTAATATATAGTGTTACGAAGGGCCTTGTTCGTGGGTACTGGCGGACAAGGCAAGGGCCTTTCGCCTGTACCTCTGGGGCCGCCGGGGGTGGTCCGAAGCACGGATCACGGATTGTGGATGGACAACACGAATTGTGTTGTAGTTAATTGTGGTGGTAGCTGGGGAAATAAAGCCGTGCATAGCAGTTCAGTGTCTCCCTTCAGTCCTTCCCGTCTCCTCCATAGCCCCGAGCCGTTAGTGGTGTGACGAAGTTGAGAGGGTGGTGGGCACGAAAGAAATTGCAAGTGGAAATTGCACGTTCTAATAGCTAAATAATGTATGTACTGTTATCAAGATATTCTTATGAAAAAGTATTTCAAACCTCTAAGCATGTCCAATCAATCTGGCCATGATTTACGCGTATCGCCTCTCGGCATGCTGCTCTTGTGATGGCTCTTGTCAATGCGGCCGCATTGGGTCGGCGGCCGCATTGGGTCGGCGGCCGCATTGGGCCCGCGGCCGCATTGGGTCCGCGGCCGCATTGGGCCCGCGGCCGCATTGGGTCGGCGGCTGCATTGGGTATACACCGACGGAGAAAGGCAGCCTTGAAGGATCAGATAAGTGAGAAGGAAGGCAGAGGGACAGGAGGAGGAGAGCAATAAAAGGTGACACACTTAATGAAAACCACCTCGATTACCTTATGTCTACCACCACCACCACTACCCTCACCCACCACCACCACTATACTCAACCACCACCATCACCACTCAAAGAGCAGCGTGTGTCCCTCCAGTCATCTTCCTTTGATTGGAATAAAAACAAATAGGATGCCAATTTGTCACGGAAGGATTGTTTTCATTATATAAGTACAGATTGAGATTAATTTGCTGGAGGAAGATCAATCTTAGGTGGTTCTTGATTCTAGGTCAGAATACAGATGGTTTGTATTAGGGGTAAAACAAATGTATTTGTGGCACACAAATCGTCGTTACAATAATAACTCGTGGACGAATGAGGCGCTTTAGGTGTTCCATTGCACAGTCCATATGGCACACACCTAAATAGCGTATCCTTTAATCTTGCAACAATCTTCAATATTATGCCTTTTTTAGAACATAAGAACATAAGAAAGTAAGGAAGCTACAAGAGGCCGTGAGACCTACACGAGGAAGTTCCTGTTACTTAACTCTACCTATATCCACCTCTCTTCCCCATTCCTGAATGTATCTAGACTCCTTTTAATAAGGACCCCAATAGACTCCGCATTGAGCACCTGATGACTTAGTCCATTCCAATAATTTACCACCCTATTTGTGAACCAGTTTCTCCCAATTTCCTTTTTAAATCTACGCTTTTCCAGCTTGAATCCGTTATTTCTTGCTCTACCCTGCTTACTAACCTTAAGAACTTTTCCTACATCGCCTATATTGTATCCACTTAAAACCTTCTATCAGATCGCCCCTTAATCTACGCCTCTCGAGTGGGTGTAAATCTAATAGTTTCAAACTGTTCTCATTACTAAAGTTACGAATTTCATTAATCATATCGGTTATCCTTCTCTGCACTGATTCTAACAAGGCAATATCCATCCTGTAATACGGAGACCAAAACTGAACCGCATAGTCTAGGTGAGGTCTGACTAGAGCCAAATAAAGCTCTAGAATAGCTTCAGCACTTGTACTTTTCACACTCCTGGTAAAAAATCCTAACACCCTGTTGGCAAAATTTCTAACCTCAATACATTGATTCCTAGGACGGAGGTCTGAGCTTACCCGCACTCCCAGATCTTTCTCACCCCCTGATCTTTTCAGCGATACATTGCGTATGGTGTATCTATTACTAGGATTCTTCCTACCAACATTCATTACGCTACACTTATCAATTCTAAATTCCATCTGCCATCTATCTGCCCACTCATTTAATGTATCTAAGTCTCCTTGCACAATATTTACATCAGACTGTGATCTAATAATCCTACCTACCTTAGTATCATCCGCAAACTTGCTGATATAACTACTAAACCCACTATCCAGGTCGTTGATGTAAATCAAAAATAGTAATGGACCCAAACAGATAATTGTGGAACCCCACTCGTTACCCGCCCCCATTCATATTTAGAACAATTAATTGTAACCCTTTGTTGCCTATTACTTAGCCAAGATTTAATCCAACGAAGAACCTTTCCATCTATTCCATGAGCCTTAACCATATCTAAGAGTCTACCATGTGGCACCTTGTCGAATGCCTTACTAAAGTCCAGGTATGCTATATCATAATCCTCATCATTATCTGCTGTTTCATAAACTTTTCTTAAAAAATTCAATAAATTAGTGAGACATGATTTACCTTTGGTGAACCCATGTTGTGAATCATTCACCAAACTATGCTTTTCAAGATGCTCTCTAATGTTTTTTGCAATAACAGATTCCAATAATTTACCTACGACTGACGTCAAGCTAACGGGTCGATAATTTGACATTAATCCTCTATCTCCCTTCTTAAATATGGGAACTACATCTCCCTTCCTCCACATTAACGGCACTACCTTATATGAATCGATTTCCTAAAAATATGCACTAACGCATCACTAACAACCCCTTTGCATTCGTTTAGTACTCTCGGATACACTACATCTGTTCCTGGTGACTTAAAATCCTTCATTCCGTCTATACCTTCTTCTACCATTTCCCTAGTTATCACAATATCTTTGAGTTTCTCATCATCCTCTCCTCTAAGCATCTCTTCACTATCAGGTACCTTATGTTTATCCTCCTGAGTATAAACACTTATGAAATAATAATCTAAAATTTTACACATATCCTCTGCCGTGCTTACAATCTTCCCATGCTTATTTTTTAATGGCCCCACTAGTTTCCTAGTCTTTGTTGTATATACCTGAAAAAATACCTTATGATCGGTCTTCGCCTTCCCTGCAACCTTAATCTCATATTTGTTCTTTGCTGCTCTTGTTAACTTTTTTACTGTTCTAGCCATCTCGTTATACTGCTCACTATTCACCTGCCCATCCTTAACTTTCTTATACATGTCCATTTTTACCCTTAAGTTGTTTTTTAAAAACTCAGTCATCCACTTGGGCTCGTTTTTTCCTGATCTTATCGCCCTATTAGGAGAAATCTTTTTCTGACCTTCAATTAAATTGCTGACAAAGGTAATATAATCCTTTTCCGCGCTGACCTCACCAACATCCCCTTGCGTCCCGACCACAGATCTCATCTCACCCTCCCTCTTGTCCCTGTTAATCCCTTCCAGGTGTCTTCTTAATCCTACATAATTAGCCTTACTGAAGTCAGGTACTCTATGCATATTAACACTTATACTTCCTTCCTCCTAATTTTAGCAAAATCAGATCTCGCAATTGGCGCTTTTTTTTTTTACGTACCTCCAACTTACACCTCAGTAACTAAATAATCCCTGTTTGTTAGTTATAAATCTATAATATTAGCTCCCCTAGTAGGCTCCTTGACTGCTTGCTTTAGGAAGTTATCTTGAACTAGTTTTAACAAATCCTCTGCGTCCTTGTCTCCTATACTTAAATGCCAGTAATGCTCCTAAAATTAAAGTCTCCTACCACGCATAATCGATTATATTTACATCCGTTGCTTATTTCCTGCCATATAAGAGCTGAATCCTCTTTACATAAGTTTGGAGGCCTGTACATTACACCCAAGACCATCTTATCAGTCCCTTCTCTAATTTCCTAACATATAGACTCTACGCTAATATCCGTTTTTATAACGTTGTTAACACAACACTGCAATGTATCTCTGGCATATAGTGCAACCCCTCCGCCTCTCCTTCCTACCCTGCACTTGGGAAATAACTTATATCCCGCTATCTGAACTTCTGGACTAAATACTTTGCCTGTCATATCTAACCATGTTTATGTTATTGCTTTTATATCAAAATCTTCTACACAAGATGTTCCTCTCAGTAAATCTATCATATTTAATATACTCCTACAATTTTTATAATCAACCTTTAAGTTGCACTTCTTCATCTTGTCGATTTTTCCGCTAACTGTATTAACGCTGACTGCCTGTTATATCCCTGTCGTTTTCTTAGTTCTACTGTCTGCATTCCTGACTTGACCAACAATATTCCTTCCTTGACTATCATGATAATTATTCTTCCCCTTCACACCCTCCTGGCCTCTAAAGGGCCTTTTTCAACTGTTCATGACGTAAACTCATTTGGAGGGAAGTAACAACTGAACTTACTAAATACAACGTGATATACACTTTTGAAAATAACCTTCCTGATTGATTCATTCCATTTCTTCAGTCATGTTTTTACCTAAAATGTCGCATTTCACATCTAGATCCGTCATGCTTTCGTACAATCATAGCGAGACACATGACTTTATAGAGCTATCTCATCACCCATTGGTTGTCTTGTATGACGTCACAGAATAATCTCATCAACCAATGGACGCATATCATTACATCATCCATCATCAGTCATTTTATGAAAAACACGAGGCACAGGTATTGATAGAGACGACCTGATGTATTTCATTTGCATCTTTGTGTTTGACTTTGTGTTTGGGGAGGTCACAAAGGTAGTAGTAAGTGGAGGGAGTCTGGGGCCACATGGGGAGGGTATATATTAGGGGTGAGGCATCGCTCCAGGGAAATCAGAGGAAGTCAGGATGTGGTCAGGACGGAGAGCGCGACCACCAGCATTGACCAAAAAATGGGACACTTAGGGCACTGAACATATTTTGTGAGTCGTGAGATCCTCACCCCGTTGATCTACTTTTAAATAACTCCTATATTCTATATATTCAGTGCAATTTTGTCCCCTCAGGTTTACTTTGCCGATTTATGAGTATTTTTCTGTAGTGTATTTCATCAATTTTGTTAATAATTTGCATACTATTTATTTTGCTAGTTAGTAAAAGATGTATAGTTTATTTGTATCTTAATCTGTATATTCAGCTGATTAAACACATATGTAACCCCCCTCCCCCCCCCCGGCCTCTCTCTCTCTCTCTCCTCTCTCTCTCTCTCTCTCTCTCTCTCTCTCTCTCTCTCTCTCTCTCTCTCGCTCTCTCTCTCTCTCTCTCTCTCTCTCTCTAGCTCTCTCTCGTTCTCTGGTGTGGTCCAGCGGTGAATCCTTGTCAATAGAAGATCTATGTGTGTTATTTTGTGTATTTTTTCCCGCTACATATACGGCATGTATACTGCTTGTATGGTGTGTGTGTGTGCGTGTATGTGTGTGTGTGTGTGTGTGTGTGTGTGTGTGCGTGTGTGTGTGTGTGTGTGTGTGTGTGTGTGTGTGTGTGTGGTGTGTGTGTGTGTGTGTGTGTGTGTGTGTGTGTGTGTTCATGTATTTGTATTTTATAGTTGTATTTTACAGGGCCTGAACTACATGGCTACAGGGGCTCGTATGGCCCCGTCTCCATATCTACATTGTATCATTCATCCTTAGTGCTTAGTATTGGCCGAAACCACCATCCCGGGAGGCAAGTCACGCACAAGCCCCCGGCTAACACCCGTACCCATTCACTGTTGGGTGGACAGGGAGGGGCTCGGGTTTTAAGAAGACCGCCCATCTATCTTTGCTCCGCCCGGGGATCGAACCCGGGAATTCTCGGTTATGAACCGAGCGTGCTACCGTGTGTGTGTGTGTGTGTGTGTATGTGTGTGGGTGTGTGTGTGTGTGTGTGTGTGTGTGTGTGCGTGTTTGTGTGTGCGTTTGTATGTGTGTTTGTGTGTGTGTGTGGTGTGTATGTATGTGTGTGTGTGTGTGTGTGTGTGTGTGGTGTGTGTGTGTGTGTGTGTGTGTGTGTGTGTGTGTGTGTGTGTGTTGTGTGTGTGTATGGGCTTAGTTAGTCTCGACAAGACATAATTGTATTATCATATCAATCTTTTTATATATATTAGTTCTTAGTTTCCATTAGTTTTAGGGAGTTAACAATTTTTCTAGATAGCACAATCATTCTATCTATCACCCTCAAGGACATGCAGTACATGAGGGAAGTAGAGTAAAAAAAAACGGATTACCCCTAAAATTCAATGTAAAAGAGGAAAGACGTACTCGTGTACAATAAAATAAACTACAATACAATACTGTAATAACAAGAAATAAAATCAAAGCAGATAAATTAGAAAAGCATATTATTATAAATTAAATAAATAAGACAGGCAATGCTTAAGTAAATGGAAAATTTTACGAAACATCTAATACAAAAATATTACAAATGAACTGAAAAAAAAAAATTCAAATATTTATATATTTGAATCGCAAATCGATATTCATCGCCTTCAACTCCGCATTATGAGATACAAATAAACTAAAGCTTCGGAATGATATCAAAACATCTACCTTTAAACAATATAAAAGTAATGTAAAACAATAACAAAATCCTGCTCATTAAATATATATTTCAATATAAAAGCACGAACAATAAAACAACTGAATGTATCTTTGATCAAAGAAACTAATTCGAAATCAAAACTGATTTTTTTTTTTTTTACACACATCCGCAATCTTTTCTTCTCCGAATAATGGTTGAAGTAAAATTTAGCTCCTAAAATTACAAATATAAAATTCCAATCCGTGAAGAACAGGAGCTAACAAATATGTCCATAAAAGACACATGGGAAAAAGGAAGATTCTGACGTTGACAACAAAGCCTTTGACTCAGGTTCTCAAAGACGATCCCGCTTTGCTATAAAGAGTAAATTTGGGGCAAAGGCATTAAATCAACTTGTCGCGGCATACCAGGGAACGGTGGGAATCTAAAGGCAATAGGAAAGGAGAAGGGCTTGTGACGGTCAGGTACTAAACAACATTTTACTTGCAGAAATATCTTTTAAACAAGGGTTAAGATAATAAGAGAAAAATAAACAGTAGTAATACGAAGGAATTATAGAGATTTGAAAATGTAATTAACGCAAGGGAAATTGAAATATATGGTGTAGTAGACGTTAAACAAATAAGAAATTAAAAGGGAAATTATAAGTATTGGAGGTAGGAGAGAAGAGAAAAATATATATAATGAAGAGGAGATCATAAAGAAACAAAAGGCAAAGGAAAAGAAAGAGCAAGGGGACGAATATGAGTGGAATATAAAACAAAAAGAGGAAAGAGGTAACGATAAAATACAAAGAGAAAAACTAACATCCGGGAAGAAAGGACAAACAGAAATATAACGAATAAAAAGGGGAATAAAAATACATTCTCTACTCCTATATGCTTCTTCAGATGGCTTGCTGTTGGTGTTATAATGAGGGAAGGGATGCTGTGTTGTGAGGCATGAGTAGATAGTAGAAGTACCTCATAACAGTCATATTGACGCGGCCATTACACCTTGCATGAAATGTAACACCTGAAATATGCGTCCATCCATCCAATGTATAATCGCAAAGACGGGTAAGTCTTGAAAATTACATGAATACAAACAAGTGAAGGATGAAAAGGAAGAGAGAAGGAGAGAAGAAAAGAGAGAGGGAGATGAAGCGAAAAAAAGTAAATTACAGGAAGATGTAGTAAAGGAATACGATCCCCAAGAAAATGATGACGTGGTCCTATTTAAGAAATAAGGAGAGAACAGGAGAATTAATCTAGGTGGAGGGGTTGCAGGAGGAGGAGGCATTAGGCAAGTGGTCACAGCCTCTCTTCTGGAGTCGAGAAACTTTGAGTTAAATGTTCACCTCCTCTACAAAAGCGATGACAAACACACGCACACACACGCGCGCGCGCGCGCACACACAACACACGCGCGCGCGCACACACACACACACACACACACACACACACACACACACACACACAAACACACATACACACACACACACACACACACACACATAAACACACAAACACACACACACACACACACACATATATATACACACACACACACACACACACGCACACATACAGGGTATTATTCTCGAAATATCTCAACCCACACACACACATATGCACACACTACTAAACTTGACCATATCCTAAGTCGTAAGGCACACACACAAACACACACACACACACACACACACACACACACACACACACAGACATACACACACACACACACACACACACACACACACACACACAAACACACACACACACACACACACACAAACACACACACACACACAACAACACACACACGCACACACACACACACACACACACAGACACACACACACGCACACATACACACACATACAAAAAAAGCCGACTCATCCTTTCCCTTTCTTCTCCTGTACCTTATCCTCTCCCCCTCTTCCTCTTGTCACAAACGTGCAGCAAAAATGAAAATTTAATCAGCTGTGCCTTGCAGAGTCATAGCCGCGGCTAATGGCTTTCCCTGGCACTTCACCTTTCTTCAGGGGACACCTACAGCAGGGGGAGAATGAAGAAGAGGAGGAGGAGGAGGAGGAGGATTACATAGGAATAGGAGGAGGAGGAGGAGGCGGAGAATGGCGCCAGTGCTGGAGGTTGCTGTTGCTGGCGCTGCTGGTTTGGGTCACTGTCAGTCTGGTGCTGGTGAAAGCGGTCCAGGGGGGTTTTGGGTTTAAATCCAAAAGGGTTGTTTTTTCGGATGCCATGTAGGCCCCCCAGAGGTACGATGATTTTTTTTTCATTTCATCCCGCCGCGCGGAGAGGCAAAAACCCTGCTCCCGGCTCCTGCCTCACCCCACCCCCCCAAGGGCCCGGGAGTTTTCCGTGGCGGATTAATTCGCCGTAGATCTCGGGGTGGATTTCCCCCACTCATTTTCATCATTTATACATTTTTTTTCCATCTTCACTGTCTTTTTTAAAGTATATTTTTTTGGATCGTATTACCCTTTAATTGAATATAATAAGCACACTCGATGAGAGACGAATTTTTCTTGAAAATAAAGAATCGTACCCTTTTGTTTTTTAACGGTTGCATGTATCCCGGGCCCGGGGCGTTCTGTCAGGAGGCCTTCCCTTGCTTTCCCTCTGTCACCGGGCAGCGCGGAAATTAAAACTTTAAACGGCAGCATGTTTTTTTTCTCCGTCAGGAGGCGCCTGACCCCCCTCATTCACGGGGAAGCGAGACCAGTGAGGCAGCGGCTCTCCCCAACTCCCTTTTGTTCTTCGTCAGGTGGCAGCCTGCCCCCTCCAAAATATGGGTGTAATCCCATCCACCATTTTACGACATGATTTTTTTCTCCGTCAAAGCAGCCAAAGCTGCCATTCCTCATTAAAGAGGCGCTCGGCAAAATCTCCCCATGTAGCGCCCCTCTTTTTGTTCTCATTATTTTAAAAATTTTTCTAAACCTTCATTTGTTTTTTTCCCGTTATCTTTTGCGTCGCGTTACCAGTAATTTTAAATTGATATAAGGGGCCCCTCGATGAAACTTAATTACTGTACGAATCCAAATTTTTGTAATAAAGGTACGTAGCTTTGCTTTTTAACTTTTGGGCCCTTTCCCTTGTCTACCTAGTAGCTACATGTAGTTTATGGGTTTGGCGGGGCATGACGTTCGGTTTTCCGTTTTTCCCCCTTTCTAAATAAATTAAATTTTTCATTTTCGTGATTGCATTTTTTTTATATTTTACTTCCTCTTATCTGGGGAAAAATCTTCGTATTGAAGTCGCCCTCGGTAAAAGCTGGTATTTTCATAGTAGCCTACTATATCCCCCTATAATTATTTGAGTTTTATCTAGAATGGAAATTCTTCTCACACAAATGCAACCATGCATAAAATGGTACAGCTAGTTGGGGGAAAAGTCAAAAATCTGCTCAAAGCTGACCCCTTATCATTTTTTAAATTTTAGTCTAGCAAACCGGTAGCCGTTCCTATTTTCCCAATAGTGAACCTGGAACGGGTTTTAGTACAGGGGTTTTTTATGCTTAAAATTGAAATTTTACACATCCAAAGGATGAAAAAACCCTGCCGGAGGCTAATTTGCATTTGTTGGGGCAATTGGGCATAATTGACCCTTTAGCACATTCGTATTATTTCTTTTTAAGCCCCCTGTAAAAATTCCATGGGTGTCGAACCTAATTTTTTTAAGTTCTAAATGATAAAAAAATTTGCAAGATGCTACGGTGAAATATTTTTTTTTTTGGTCCTAAATTGTCTAATTAGCATATTGTTAGGTATGTCACGAAATTACAAATATATTCCCAAATTTAAACATAGCAATTTTCCCAAAAATCAAAGCAAAAAATCTGTTTTGAATTTAATACTTTTTAAATAAACATTTTTGTTTTTTAAATCAAAAATTTAGCATTTGTGCACAATGGAGTTTCGGGGAAAATGGTCTGACTTGAGTCAAAAAATGAAAAATCGTCGGGTCAACTCCCAAAGTAGAGAGGGCCTTTTTTGATCGGAAATAGGGACCCAGTGCAAAGGATCATGAGAGGCCCAGAAAAAGGGGGGAAGGATCAATTGCATACCAGTTGATTTTGGCCCTCCCCTTTTAAACCTGGACACCGAGCCATCATAAGAACAAAGATAAAAAACGGCAGCTTTTCCCAACTACTGGGTACAAAAAACTATAAATTTAAAAAAAAAATTTTTGGTTTTCCCCATCAAAATTAAGAAGGAAAAAAAAAAGAAAAAAATAAAAAGGGGTTAGAAATAAGATGGTGCTATTTGAAAATTTTACCTAGGGAAAAGACAACTCCCATTTTTTGGGAAAAAGGGAACGGGGAAAAGGAAAACCTAACAACAAGATTGTTTTAAAACAGATAAATGGTTTGGAAAAAGGGTTTTGACAGAAAAAACCCTGCAAAGTAAGAAAGAAAAAGTGGGGGAAATTTAAAGGGGCCCCAAAAGGGAAAAGTTGGAAAGAAACATGTCCCTAGATAACAGTATAGCCCCCACCCCCAAAATATTCCGAATTATAGAAATCGCTACAAATTTGTATGTCCCCATTTAAAGAAATACAAAAGTATTTTTATATCATGCCCTGTATAATCTACCCTGTTTCAGCGTTTTTTTTTAATGCTTTGTATCTGCTGTATAAACGGTTTCAAATTTGCTTTTTTTTTTTTTCGTGCGACGACGACGTCGGGGGGAAACACTCATTAAATACAAAACCCCTAGATGGCGACCTTATTTTTTGGTCTTACTCGGGTTGATTTTTTTTTAATTTGATCATTTATAGCCTTTCCCTCTTATGACACGATGCAGACAACAAATGACAGCCTTTCCAGATACCCCCTTTCTAAACTTTCCTGAAATCATGGATGTAAAAATGTAAGTATTAACGCCACTAAAACGTCGTCATAAAAAAAAACAGTTTTGGGACTTTTTTGTTATCTACGGGAGGAGTAACACAATTCCAAACTTTCCCCAAAAGAAACTTAGAAAGCCTGGAAAGGGCCAGAAGTGATAGTGGCAAAGTGTGCATCAATTTTAGGAATAAATTGATTTAAACATATACCAAAACCCCACCACGAGAATAGCTTTAGGGCCCTGTATGCTAAAGAGGTATTAAAAGTATCACATGCACACAAGAGGTTTTTTACGATGGGAAAATTGATTCAATGTAAAAAAGGGAAAAAGTGCCGACATCGGAGGTCTATTGGGACTTTACGATGGAAAATTAATTTGAGGTAAAAGAGGGGGTGAAAAAAGGGTACAGTGCTGAGAGATTCAAGTTATTTTGTAGGAGGTTCTTAATGAAACTGTTTGGAAAATTTAAATTTAAGTGTAGGAATATTTTTGAATTTTAAGCTTTCTTTGATATATACTGGGCCCGATACATGCTGGGGTAATGGGGCTTTTTGTAACAAAAAAAATACAGACCGGGGGCCCAAAACCTCCAGGGGTTTAATACCCGGGGGGGAGTCTCCGGGACATTTTGCCGGGGGCGAAACACCCTCGCACAGGTCCCCACAACGCCCCCAAATCCCTTTCTTTAGGGGGTCCATAACACCGTGGGTTATGCCAAACCCCCCGTAAGATTTCTTTACATGACCCGCCGTCATTTGTGGGTGCGCTACCAAAAAATGTAAAAAACTTTTTTTCCAAATCTCAAAGTCCCCGACAACAATGTCCCAACTTGTTTTTCAATGAACAACTGTATATTTTATCTAGTAAGCCTCCAAACTTTCCCCATCCAACTGATTTGGGGTGGGTGGTATTTTTAAACTTTTCCCCCTTTCTCACTAATTTTTCTGTTTTGCATTGTGTTTTCTGCCTTTCCCCATCTTCCCCCTTAATTATCAGCGGGGTTTTGTTTTAATTTTAACTGCCTACCTCCGTATTTTCCCCGCATTTGCTATCACATAAATTTTCTGTTGTTTTTTTTTTTCCTAAACCCAAAGACAGATGGGGCCCCCCGGGGTCTGTTTCATCCTTATGTATATAAACTATCTCCTCTCCGGATTTGCACATCCGTGGGATCTCATGTCCCCTTCCTCCCCCTCCTACTGATTTTTCATTTTGCATGTGTCCCCTGTATACCTTCTTATCCAACCATTTTTTGGGTTGGGGTGTGTTTTCTTCATCCTTGGAGACAAATTAACAAGAAGGCTCCCCAGAACTATTTTTTTTTTTTTAGGGAAAATTGGGGTAAACACCACAGTCCAAAGGTAATGGGTATTTTAAGGGCCCCCACTCCCAAAAATTGTTTTTCCCTTTTCAGGGTTGGGCCCGATATCAGGAAAAACACCTTCTAATGCTCGGGTTTTATGTAAAAATCTATTTTTTTTCTTGCTTTCAATGTTTTTTTTTTCTTCAAAGGGTAGTAGTGTTTTTAAAGCACAGCAGCCTGGTGGGGGAGCACAGGGAGCTGTTGAGGTTTTTATCTAGTAAAAGGGAAAAGGCTCTTTGGGGGAAGCATCACCAAAACGCCGTTGTCGGAAAATAAACCCGAAAACCCCTTACGCCCGTGCTATTTATTACACACAGACTACAAAAACACATTAAAACAATTTGGACATACCCATCACTACTAACACTAGTATGTGGGGCATGTCTTTTTCGATATTTCGCTGTTGCCGATGCACTGAGGTATATAATGTAAATAATGTAAAAATAAAGAGAACAAAAAGAGGGGCGCTAAAATGGTAGATTCCGAGCTGCCCTTGACTGGGGGGGGAAAGGGAGCTAGGTGCTTCCTGCGGAAACAAATCATGTCGCTACAGGGGGAGATGCCCTTACACCGATATTGTGGAGGGAAAAGGCCCGCCACCCCGACGAAAAACAACAGGGAGTTTAGAGAGGCCGCTGCCTCAGCTGGTCTCGCTTCCCCGTGACTGAGGTGTGGGCAGGCGGCCTCCTGACGGAGGGAAAAAACAGGGCCGTTACATGTTTAGATTTCCGCGCTGGGCCCCGGGGACAGGGGATGCAAAGGGAAGCCTCCCGACAGAAGCCACCCCCCTGTATACATGCAAACCGTAACAAGCAAACTCGCTTTCCCTTTTTTACAAGAAGAGTCGTCTCTCATCGAGTTTTGCTTATTTTTTTCACATTACTGGGGAATACGACCAAAAGATATACTTAAAAAGACCGTGAAGATGAGAAAAAAAGTAAAAGGGTGAAAATGATGGGTAAATCCACCCAAGTTTTCCTACAGGCGAAATTTAAACCGCCACGGAAATTTTCCGGCCGTGGGGGTTTTGGCTGGGGGGAGGCAGGGGCCCGGGGGCAAACTGTTGCCTCTCCGCGCGGCGGGATGGGGAAAAGAAAAGTAAACATCGTACCCCTGGCGCCCTACATGGCATCCGAAAACACAACCTTCTGGATAACCAAACCTCCTGGACCGCTACACTGGCAATACTGGTGCTCATGCTGCGCATGGTAAGGACGTAACACCCATCACTGGAGGGTCTACCAAGGTCAAGGAACAGCAGGACGCAGGTGTAGATCTGCGTAGTAATAAGCGTAGAGGTAAAGAATAATGTTTTATATTACACACTCGTACACTAAATTTAATATCCATATTAAATGTCATTATGTTCTTTCCTCACTTGAGTGACACTGAAGTTCTTCAGCTATTGAATGATGTTGAATCCCCAACTCTTACTTTTGATGAATTCGATAAATTAACATTCTGCTCTTTAAGTAATTGTAATGATTCCCACGACTTATCAAATAGTGATCCAGATGCAAATAGTTTACGAACAGTTTTATTGCCAAATTCTGATTATTTTTACCAACAGGACTTTGAAAATGTATAATCTGATAATACGTTGTCAATGATGGTTTTCTATAATATAAATAGTATTCCACACAATCTAGATAATTTCTTACCTAACTCTGGTATTTCTTCAACACGACAAACCATAAGTATTCTGTCCTGTTGTGAAAGCAAGTTATCCAGCAATGTAGAACACTTGTACACCATCAAAGGTTATAAACTATTAACCAATAATAAAAATCATTATGGTGATGGGGTTGGTACATTAGGAATCACTTTTCATATAATGTTTTGGATGACATAACTTTAATGTATGATTATATTGAAACACAATTTAATGAAACTTTTTTCATCCAGAAAAACGTGATACTAGGATTTGTTTATCGTAGGCCTAACTCAAGTATCCCTTTGTTTTTTTAAACCTTTGATAACATGCTTCAAGTGATTACTTCAACTAGGAAGACTTGTATCTTATTAGGTTATTTCAACATAAATCTATTGAATTATTCTGATAACCATGTCCAACAGTATATTAATATTCTCACCTGTTATGGGTTCTTCCTTGCTTTAACAAACCAACAAGAGTTAATAAAAGAAGTGCAACCATTATAAATCATATTTGGACAAATAACATCGATATTGTTTCAAGGAGTGGTATATTGCTAACTGGTGTTAGTGATCATTTTTCTCCATTTATCTCAGTCACAGGACGAATAAAAAATGTAAAGGACCTCTGTTTTACTTACAGAGCATATAACAATGTAGATGACGGCAACTTGTGTGAAATTATGAAAGCAAAGATAGACTCTATTGATAAGACCGACAGCACTGACACTGACTTTAGTTCTATTAAAAATATAATTTATAAGACTGTAGAATAATACATTCCTTTAAAAACGGTGATTATAGATAATACAAGAGTGAGTAAACCATGGATTACTCCAGAAATGTTGGAACTCATATAGGATAAACAAAAGTTATACGAGAAATACTTAAGAAAACCAATAACGATGGGAACACAATACAGAGAATGCAAAAATAGACTTAACATCATGCTAAAAGAGGCTAAACAACAGCACTACAAATCAAAATTTGCTGCCAGTGTAGGGAATAGTAAACAGATGTGGAAAGTAATTAATGAATTAATCAACAGCAAGGAAGATTATCCTAAAATTAAATACTTTACTGATTAAGTTACTGATCCCCATGATATTAGTAATCATATTAATACTTATTTCAATAACATAGGTCATGATCTTGCAAGCAGAATTCCTCACTGTAATGTCTCTCCAATGTTTTATCTTACAGACATTTATCCAGATTGTATTCCTTCAGATACCACCCTAGAAGAGATAACAAAAATAATGAAATCATTAAAAGATTCTTCACCCGTTTTTGATAATATCCATGTGAAAGTAATTAAGAAAGCAGTTTCAATCTTAGCCCCTGTGTTGTCTCATAATGTAAACAAATCCTTGCAAACAGGGATTTTTCCCACTGATCTGAAAACGGCCAAAATCATACCCATCCATAAGGGAGGTAAGGCAGATGATATCTCCAATTATCGCCCTATTTCAATACTTTCCTCTTTATCTAAAATGTACTAAAGGGCTATGTATAACAGGTTAATTGAATTTTTTAATACTAAAAACATAATAACTGATTGCAAGTTTGGCTTCATTTCTAATTTATCCCCTAAACATGCTATAACGAGAATAATTGATTAATTCTCAAAGTCTTGGCAAGGAAAAGTATGTTGTAGTGTATTTTTAGACTTACAAAAAGCATTCGATACATTACACCACGAAATATTGCTTAAAAATATTACTTCATTATGGTATAAGTGGCAAATCTAGTGAATGGATAACAAATTAATTATGTAATATAAAACAATATACAGTAATTGATAATGTAAATTCAAACTACTCTACAATACTAACGGGAGTACCACAAGGTTCAACATTTGGTCTATTACTATTCTTGCTTTATAATTATTAACGACATCATTAATTCATCACAGATAATAAATTTCACGCTCTTCGCAGATGACACCAATCTAACTCTTTCTGGACCTAGCTTAGACTATATAGTAAGAACACTAAATACTGAGTTGAATAATGTTTCAACCTGGCTCTTGTGTAGTAAGTTAACTTTTAAAGTAGATAAAACTAAATCTTCGCAGGAAAGAAGAGAGTTAATAGTTATAAAATAAAAATTTGTAATGACAAAATATCCAGAAGTAACTCAATAAAATATCTAGGTATAAATATTGATGACCAACTAGCCAGGAAAGTTAATTTGAATCGCGTAAATAGTACACTGGCTAAATCACTTGGAATACTACACAAAATAAAACACTTGTTAACTACCGACACACTATTGCTCCAATACTATGCCTTGTTTTACCCTTATTTACAGTACTGCAACGCTGTCTGGGGAATGGCTAATAAGACTTCAATTAAACCTTTAGTGCTACTACAAAAAAAGAGTTTTTCGCACAATAGGTCACATCAGTAATTTTGAGCACACTGATCCAATATTTAAAACCTATAATATTCTCAAGATTCCTGATGTTTATAAACTTGAATGTTTGAAATTTATACATGAGCAGCTTCACAGGCACGATCTTATTCAACTAACAACATCTTTTGATATACACAACATAAACACTAGGAATAGATGCAGACTCAGACCACCTTTTCCCAACCTAGAAGCTCATAAGAGATTTGTAGTCTACTACGGATGTATTGAATATAACGAACTTCCTGAGAACATGAAAAACATTATTGATAAAAATACATTTAAAATCAATACAAAAAAACATCTAATAAAGTTATATTCAATGCATAGTCATCTATATGCTTATTAGAATAAAATTTTGTATGCAACAAGTTTAGGGGGTAAACGTAACAAGTTTTATGTTTTGTATATATGTTTAGTTATGTGTGGTGTTTGGTCATGTGTGATTTGGTATTATGTGGTATTTGATCATATGAGATGTTTGATATTTGAGGAATGGTATTTAAGTAGGTTAGGTCAATGGTTTTGTTATGTGTGGTGTTGGTTATGTGTTGTGTTGGTTATATGTGGTGTTGGTTATGTGTGGTGTTGGTTATGTGTGTGTTGGTTATGGGTGGTGTTCGTTATGTATGGACTGTATGGTGTTTGGTTATGTGTGGTGTTGGTTATGTGTGGTGTTGGTTATGTATGGTGTTGGTTATGTGTGGTGTTGGTTATGTGTGGTGTTGGTTATGTGTGGTGTTGGTTATAGTCTAGCAGCTAGGAGGTGTTTCCATGCAACCCCCTTAAAACAAAATTCTGAAAGCATTTTGAGCATATGTAGGATCTCATCTTTCAGAATTTTGGTGTTACAAGTGAAAAAATTTGTCCCACGGGGGTCATAATTAACATTTCCCAAGATGGCGGCCGCCCGCATCTACCAATGCTTGTCGTCATATCTCGTTTACTAGTCGATCGATTTCAATTATTTTAGTATCGTTATTGTGGTTTTTCGGGGTGCTGATGTCATTGCCGAGGCTTATGAAACAATTTGAGGTCAAGATCATCCGATTCAAGGAAATTGACAGGCAGTTTTGTAACTTATCGCTATATTTTCATTGTTTATACGTGGTACTTTTAACCCTGTTCCCATATATCTCCCTTAAAATTATTTATTGATGCCGTTTTAGCATCCCTAGAGCATCTACTTCAAAAATTTTGTTGTCACCAGTGAAAAAAAAATGTCCCACGGGGGTCATAATTAGCAAGTTACAAGATGGCGGCCGTTCGCATCCACCGATGCTTGTCGTCATATCTCGAGTATTAATCGACCGATTTAAATTATTTTGGTTTCGTTATTGTAGTTTTTTCTGGATGCTGATGTCATTGCCGAGGTTTATGAAACAATTTGAGGTCAAGATCACCCAATTCAAGGAAATTTACAGACAATTTTGTAAGAAATCGTATGTTTTCATTAGTCATACAATATTTGTTATTACAAATCGCCCTATATAATCACTTTCCGCATCAGGTAGGCGGTAGGTGTATATAAGAGTGTTAGATGAAAGTCTAGTGCATGAGGGCAAGGTGATGGTAATGTATGAGCGAGAAAAGACAGAGAGAATGTGGCGGTGACAGGTCGCGCCAGGTCAACACGGATAGCACAGCACACGGCAGCTCTAACCCAAAGTCATATGACTCCCAATGACCCAGTCGGTTCAATATGATCATTAAATGTTTAATGCGGTAGAGATGACGAGGTGTTGTGCACAATAATATATGCTATGATAATTTCCACTGCCAATTATTCACTGTTCGACAGAGGTCCTCCCCAAATAAGGTAGGCAACCCTGTGTCATACATCTCCACCTCAGGGCCACATTCGGACAGCACTAGGTTGATGAATGCTAATAAACATGCTAAAGAGGCTAAACAACAGCACTACAAACAAAATTTGCTGCCAGTGTAGGGAATAGTAAAACAGATGTGGAAAGTAAATAATGAATTAATCAAAAGCAAGGAAGATCATCCTAAAATTGAATACTTTACTGAGGGCAACTCCAAAGTTACTGATCCCCATGATATTAGTAAACATATTAATACTTATTTCAATAACATAGGTCATGATCTTGCAAGCAGAATTCCTCACTGTAATGTCTCTCCAATGTTTTATCTTACAGACACTTATCCAGATTGTATTCCTTCAGATACCACCCTAGAAGAGATAACAAAAATAATGAAATCATTAAAAGATTCTTCACCCGTTTTTGATAATATCCATGTGAAAGTAATTAAGAAAGCAGTTTCAATCTTAGCCCCTGTGTTGTCTCATAATGTAAACAAATCCTTGCAAACAGGGATTTTTCCCACTGATCTGAAAACGGCCAAAATCATACCCATCCATAAGGGAGGTAAGGCAGATGATATCTTCAATTATCGCCCTATTTCAATACTTTCCTCTTTATCTAAAATGTACTAAAGGGCTATGTATAACAGGTTAATTGAATTTTTTAATACTAAAAACATAATAACTGATTGCAAGTTTGGCTTCATTTCTAATTTATCCCCTAAACATGCTATAACGAGAATAATTGATTTAATTCTTCAAAGTCTTGGCAAGGAAAAGTATGTTGTAGTGTATTTTTAGACTTACAAAAAGCATTCGATACATTACACCACGAAATATTGCTTAAAAATATTACTTCATTATGGTATAAGGGGCAAATCTAATGAATGGATAACAAATTAATTATGTAATATAAAACAATATACAGTAATTGATAATGTAAATTCAAACTACTCTACAATACTAACGGGAGTACCACAAGGTTCAACATTTGGTCTATTACTATTCTTGCTTTATAATTATTAACGACATCATTAATTCATCACAGTTAATAAATTTCACGCTCTTCGCAGATGACACCAATCTAACTCTTTCTGGACCTAGCTTAGACTATATAGTAAGAACACTAAATACTGAGTTGAATAATGTTTCAACCTGGCTCTTGTGTAGTAAGTTAACTTTTAAAGTAGATAAAACTAAATCTTCGCAGGAAAGAAGAGAGTTAATAGTTATGAAATAAAAATTTGTAATGACAAAATATCCAGAAGTAACTCAATAAAATATCTAGGTATAAATATTGATGACCAACTAGCCAGGAAAGTTAATTTGAATCGCGTAAATAGTACACTGGCTAAATCACTTGGAATACTACACAAAATAAAACACTTGTTAACTACCGACACACTATTGCTCCAATACTATGCCTTGTTTTACCTTTATTTACAGTACTGCAACGCTGTCTGGGGAATGGCTAATAAGACTTCAATTAAACCTTTAGTGCTACTACAAAAAAAGAGTTTTTCGCACAATAGGTCACATCAGTAATTTTGAGCACACTGATCCAATATTTAAAACCTATAATATTCTCAAGATTCCTGATGTTTATAAACTTGAATGTTTGAAATTTATACATGAGCAGCTTCACAGGCACGATCTTATTCAACTAACAACATCTTTTGATATACACAACATAAACACTAGGAATAGATGCAGACTCAGACCACCTTTTCCCAACCTAGAAGCTCATAAGAGATTTGTCGTCTACTACGGATGTATTGAATATAACGAACTTCCTGAGAACATGAAAAACATTATTGATAAAAATACATTTAAAATCAATACAAAAAAAACATCTAATAAAGTTATATTCAATGCATAGTCATCTATATGCTTATTAGAATAAAATTTTGTATGCAACAAGTTTAGGGGGTAAACGTAACAAGTTTTATGTTTTGTATATATGTTTAGTTATGTGTGGTGTTTGGTCATGTGTGATTTGGTATTATGTGGTATTTGATCATATGAGATGTTTGATATTTGAGGAATGGTATTTAAGTAGGTTAGGTCAATGGTTTTGTTATGTGTGGTGTTGGTTATGTGTTGTGTTGGTTATATGTGGTGTTGGTTATGTGTGGTGTTGGTTATGTGTGTGTTGGTTATGGGTGGTGTTCGTTATGTATGGACTGTATGGTGTTTGGTTATGTGTGGTGTTGGTTATGTGTGGTGTTGGTTATGTATGGTGTTGGTTATGTGTGGTGTTGGTTATGTGTGGTGTTGGTTATGTGTGGTGTTGGTTATAGTCTAGCAGCTAGGAGGTGTTTCCATGCAACCCCCTTAAAACAAAATTCTGAAAGCATTTTGAGCATATGTAGGATCTCATCTTTCAGAATTTTGGTGTTACAAGTGAAAAAAAATTGTCCCACGGGGGTCATAATTAACATTTCCCAAGATGGCGGCCGCCCGCATCTACCAATGCTTGTCGTCATATCTCGTTTACTAGTCGATCGATTTCAATGATTTTAGTATCGTTATTGTGGTTTTTCGGGGTGCTGATGTCATTGCCGAGGCTTATGAAACAATTTGAGGTCAAGATCATCCGATTCAAGGAAATTGACAGGCAGTTTTGTAACTTATCGCTATATTTTCATTGTTTATACGTGGTACTTTTAACCCTGTTCCCATATATCTCCCTTAAAATTATTTGTTGATGCAGTTTTAGCATCCCTAGAGCATCTACTTCAAAAATTTTGTTGTCACCAGTGAAAAAAATATGTCCCACGGGGGTCATAATTAGCAAGTTTCAAGATGGCGGCCGTTCGCATCCACCGATGCTTGTCGTCATATCTCGAGTATTAATCGACCGATTTAAATTATTTTGGTTTCGTTATTGTAGTTTTTTCTGGATGCTGATGTCATTGCCGAGGTTTATGAAACAATTTGAGGTCAAGATCACCCGATTCAAGGAAATTTACAGACAATTTTGTAAGAAATCGTATGTTTTCATTAGTCATACAATATTTGTTATTACAAATCGCCCTATATAATCACTTTCCGCATCAGGTAGGCGGTAGGTGTATATAAGAGTGTTAGATGAAAGTCTAGTGCATGAGGGCAAGGTGATGGTAATGTATGAGCGAGAAAAGACAGAGAGAATGTGGCGGTGACAGGTCGCGCCAGGTCAACACGGATAGCACAGCACACGGCAGCTCTAACCCAAAGTCATATGACTCCCAATGACCCAGTCGGTTCAATATGATCATTAAATGTTTAATGCGGTAGAGATGACGAGGTGTTGTGCACAATAATATATGCTATGATAATTTCCACTGCCAATTATTCACTGTTCGACAGAGGTCCTCCCCAAATAAAGTAGGCAACCCTGTGTCATACATCTCCACCTCAGGGCCACATTCGGACAGCACTAGGTTGATGAATGCTAATAAACATGCTAAAAGAGGCTAAACAACAGCACTACAAAACAAAATTTGCTGCCAGTGTAGGGAATAGTAAACAGATGTGGAAAGTAAATAATGAATTAATCAAAAGCAAGGAAGATCATCCTAAAATTGAATACTTTACTGATGGCAACTCCAAAGTTACTGATCCCCATGATATTAGTAAACATATTAATACTTATTTCAATAACATAGGTCATGATCTTGCAAGCAGAATTCCTCACTGTAATGTCTCTCCAATGTTTTATCTTACAGACACTTATCCAGATTGTATTCCTTCAGATACCACCCTAGAAGAGATAACAAAAATAATGAAATCATTAAAAGATTCTTCACCCGTTTTTGATAATATCCATGTGAAAGTAATTAAGAAAGCAGTTTCAATCTTAGCCCCTGTGTTGTCTCATAATGTAAACAAATCCTTGCAAACAGGGATTTTTCCCACTGATCTGAAAACGGCCAAAATCATACCCATCCATAAGGGAGGTAAGGCAGATGATATCTTCAATTATCGCCCTATTTCAATACTTTCCTCTTTATCTAAAATGTACTAAAGGGCTATGTATAACAGGTTAATTGAATTTTTTAATACTAAAAACATAATAACTGATTGCAAGTTTGGCTTCATTTCTAATTTATCCCCTAAACATGCTATAACGAGAATAATTGATTTAATTCTTCAAAGTCTTGGCAAGGAAAAGTATGTTGTAGTGTATTTTTAGACTTACAAAAAGCATTCGATACATTACACCACGAAATATTGCTTAAAAATATTACTTCATTATGGTATAAGGGGCAAATCTAATGAATGGATAACAAATTAATTATGTAATATAAAACAATATACAGTAATTGATAATGTAAATTCAAACTACTCTACAATACTAACGGGAGTACCACAAGGTTCAACATTTGGTCTATTACTATTCTTGCTTTATAATTATTAACGACATCATTAATTCATCACAGTTAATAAATTTCACGCTCTTCGCAGATGACACCAATCTAACTCTTTCTGGACCTAGCTTAGACTATATAGTAAGAACACTAAATACTGAGTTGAATAATGTTTCAACCTGGCTCTTGTGTAGTAAGTTAACTTTTAAAGTAGATAAAACTAAATCTTCGCAGGAAAGAAGAGAGTTAATAGTTATGAAATAAAAATTTGTAATGACAAAATATCCAGAAGTAACTCAATAAAATATCTAGGTATAAATATTGATGACCAACTAGCCAGGAAAGTTAATTTGAATCGCGTAAATAGTACACTGGCTAAATCACTTGGAATACTACACAAAATAAAACACTTGTTAACTACCGACACACTATTGCTCCAATACTATGCCTTGTTTTACCTTTATTTACAGTACTGCAACGCTGTCTGGGGAATGGCTAATAAGACTTCAATTAAACCTTTAGTGCTACTACAAAAAAAGAGTTTTTCGCACAATAGGTCACATCAGTAATTTTGAGCACACTGATCCAATATTTAAAACCTATAATATTCTCAAGATTCCTGATGTTTATAAACTTGAATGTTTGAAATTTATACATGAGCAGCTTCACAGGCACGATCTTATTCAACTAACAACATCTTTTGATATACACAACATAAACACTAGGAATAGATGCAGACTCAGACCACCTTTTCCCAACCTAGAAGCTCATAAGAGATTTGTAGTCTACTACGGATGTATTGAATATAACGAACTTCCTGAGAACATGAAAAACATTATTGATAAAAATACATTTAAAATCAATACAAAAAAAACATCTAATAAAGTTATATTCAATGCATAGTCATCTATATGCTTATTAGAATAAAATTTTGTATGCAACAAGTTTAGGGGGTAAACGTAACAAGTTTTATGTTTTGTATATATGTTTAGTTATGTGTGGTGTTTGGTCATGTGTGATTTGGTATTATGTGGTATTTGATCATATGAGATGTTTGATATTTGAGGAATGGTATTTAAGTAGGTTAGGTCAATGGTTTTGTTATGTGTGGTGTTGGTTATGTGTTGTGTTGGTTATATGTGGTGTTGGTTATGTGTGGTGTTGGTTATGTGTGTGTTGGTTATGGGTGGTGTTCGTTATGTATGGACTGTATGGTGTTTGGTTATGTGTGGTGTTGGTTATGTGTGGTGTTGGTTATGTATGGTGTTGGTTATGTGTGGTGTTGGTTATGTGTGGTGTTGGTTATGTGTGGTGTTGGTTATAGTCTAGCAGCTAGGAGGTGTTTCCATGCAACCCCCTTAAAACAAAATTCTGAAAGCATTTTGAGCATATGTAGGATCTCATCTTTCAGAATTTTGGTGTTACAAGTGAAAAAAAATTGTCCCACGGGGGTCATAATTAACATTTCCCAAGATGGCGGCCGCCCGCATCTACCAATGCTTGTCGTCATATCTCGTTTACTAGTCGATCGATTTCAATGATTTTAGTATCGTTATTGTGGTTTTCGGGGTGCTGATGTCATTGCCGAGGCTTATGAAACAATTTGAGGTCAAGATCATCAGATTCAAGGAAATTGACAGGCAGTTTTGTAACTTATCGCTATATTTTCATTGTTTATACGTGGTACTTTTAACCCTGTTCCCATATATCTCCCTTAAAATTATTTGTTGATGCAGTTTTAGCATCCCTAGAGCATCTACTTCAAAAATTTTGTTGTCACCAGTGAAAAAAAAATGTCCCACGGGGGTCATAATTAGCAAGTTTCAAGATGGCGGCCATTCGCATCCACCGATGCTTGTCGTCATATCTCGAGTATTAATCGACCGATTTAAATTATTTTGGTTTCGTTATTGTAGTTTTTTCTGGATGCTGATGTCATTGCCGAGGTTTATGAAACAATTTGAGGTCAAGATCACCCGATTCAAGGAAATTTACAGACAATTTTGTAAGAAATCGTATGTTTTCATTAGTCATACAATATTTGTTATTACAAATCGCCCTATATAATCACTTTCTGCATCAGGTAGGCGGTAGGTGTATATAGGAGTGTTAGATGAAAGTCTAGTGCATGAGGGCAAGGTGATGGTAATGTATGAGCGAGAAAAGACAGAGAGAATATGGCGGTGACAGGTCGCGCCAGGTCAACACGGACAGCACAGCACACGGCAGCTCTAACCCAAAGTCATATGACTCCCAATGACCCAGTCGGTTCAATATGATCATTAAATGTTTAATGCGGTAGAGATGACGAGGTGTTGTGCACAATAATATATGCTATGATAATTTCCACTGCCAATTATTCACTGTTCGACAGAGGTCCTCCCCAAATAAAGTAGGCAACCCTGTGTCATACATCTCCACCTCAGGGCCACATTCGGACAGCACTAGGTTGATGAATGCTAATAAACATGCTAAAAGAGGCTAAACAACAGCACTACAAAACAAAATTAGCTGCCAGTGTAGGGAATAGTAAACAGATGTGGAAAGTAAATAATGAATTAATCAAAAGCAAGGAAGATCATCCTAAAATTGAATACTTTACTGATGGCAACTCCAAAGTTACTGATCCCCATGATATTAGTAAACATATTAATACCTATTTCAATAACATAGGTCATGATCTTGCAAGCAGAATTCCTCACTGTAATGTCTCTCCAATGTTTTATCTTACAGACACTTATCCAGATTGTATTCCTTCAGATACCACCCTAGAAGAGATAACAAAAATAATGAAATCATTAAAAGATTCTTCACCCGTTTTTGGTAATATCCATGTGAAAGTAATTAAGAAAGCAATTTCAGTCTTAGCCCCTGTGTTGTCTCATAATGTAAACAAATCCTTGCAAACAGGGATTTTTCCCACTGATCTGAAAACGGCCAAAATCATACCCATCCATAAGGGAGGTAAGGCAGATGATATCTCCAATTATCGCCCTATTTCAATACTTTCCTCTTTATCTAAAATGTACTAAAGGGCTATGTATAACAGGTTAATTGAATTTTTTAATACTAAAAACATAATAACTGATTGCAAGTTTGGCTTCATATCTAATTTATCCCCTAAACATGCTATAACGAGAATAATTGATTCAATTCTTCAAAGTCTTGGCAAGGAAAAGTATGTTGTAGTGTATTTTTTAGACTTACAAAAAGCATTCGATACATTACACCACGAAATATTGCTTAAAAATATTACTTCATTATGGTATAAGGGGCAAATCTAATGAATGGATAACAAATTAATTATGTAATATAAAACAATATACAGTAATTGATAATGTAAATTCAAACTACTCTACAACACTAACGGGAGTACCACAAGGTTCAACATTTGGTCTATTACTATTCTTGCTTTATAATTATTAACGACATCATTAATTCATCACAGATAATAAATTTCACGCTCTTCGCAGATGACACCAATCTAACTCTTTCTGGACCTAGCTTAGACTATATAGTAAGAACACTAAATACTGAGTTGAATAATGTTTCAACCTGGCTCTTGTGTAGTAAGTTAACTTTTAAAGTAGATAAAACTAAATACCTAATCTTCGCAGGAAAGAAGAGAGTTAATAGTTATGAAATAAAAATTTGTAATGACAAAATATCCAGAAGTAACTCATTAAAATATCTAGTTATAAATATTGATGACCAACTAACCAGGAAAGTTCATTTGAATCACGTAAATAGTACACTGGCAAAATCACTTGGAATACTACACAAAATAAAACACTTGTTAACTACCGACACACTATTGCTCCAATACTATGCCTTGTTTTACCCTTATTTACAGTACTGCAATGTTGTCTGGGGAATGGCTAATAAGACTTCAATTAAACCTTTAGTGCTACTACAAAAAAGAGTTTTTCGCACAATAGGTCACATCAGTAATTTTGAGCACACTGATCCAATATTTAAAACCTATAATATTCTCAAGATTCCTGATGTTTATAAACTTGAATGTTTGAAATTTATACATGAGCAGCTTCACAGGCACGATCTTATTCAACTAACAACAGCTTTTGATATACACAACATAAACACTAGGAATAGATGCAGACTCAGACCACCTTTTCCCAACCTAGAAGCTCAGAAGAGATTTGTAGTCTACTACGGATGTATTGAATATAACGAACTTCCTGAGAACATGAAAAACATTATTGATAAAAACACATTTAAAATCAATACAAAAAAACCATCTAATAAAGTTATATTCAATGCATAGTCATCTATATGCTTATTAGAATAAAATTTTGTATGCAACAAGTTTAGGGGGTAAGCGTAACAAGTTTTATGTTTTGTATATATGTTTAGTTATGTGTGGTGTTTGGTCATGTGTGATCTGGTATTATGTGTTATTTGATCATATGAGATGTTTGATATTTGAGGAATGGTATTTAACTAGGTTAGGTCAATGGTTTTGTTGTGTGTGGTGTTGGTTATGTGTTGTGTTGGTTATGTGTGGTGTTGGTTATGTGTGGTGTTGGTTATGTGTGGTGTTGGTTATGTGTGGTGTTTGTTATGTATGGTGTTTGGTTATGTGTGGTGTTGGTTATGTGTGGTGTTGGTTATGTATGGTGTTGGTTATGTGTGGTGTTGGTTATGTGTGGTGTTGGTTATGTGTAGTGTTTTGGTTATAATCTAGCAGCTAGGAGGTGTTTCCATGCACCACCTTAAAACAAAATTCTGAAAGCATTTTGAGCATCTCTAGGATCTCATCTTTCAGAATTTTGGTGTTACCCGTGAAAGAAATGTCCCACGGGGGTCATAATGAACATTTCCCAAGATGGCGGCCGCCCGCATCTACCAATGCTTGTCGTCATATCTCGGTTACTAGTCGATCGATTTCAATGATTTTAGTATCGTTATTGTGGTTTTTCGGGGTGCTGATGTCATTGCCGAGGCTTATGAAACAATTTGAGGTCAAGATCATCCGATTCAAGGAAATTGACAGGCAGTTTTGTAACTTATCGCTATATTTTCATTGTTTATACGTGGTACTTTTAACCCTGTTCCCATGTATCTCCCTTTAAATTATTTGTTGATGCAGTTTTAGCATCCCTAGAGCATCTACTTCAAAAATGTTGTTGTCACCAGTGAAAAAAAAATGTCCCACGGGGGTCATAATTAGCAAGTTTCAAGATGGCGGCCGTTCGCATCCACCGATGCTTGTCGTCATATCTCGAGTATTAATCGATCGATTTCAATTATTTTGGTTTCGTTATTGTAGTTTTTTCTGGATGCTGATGTCATTGCCGAGGTTTATGAAACAATTTGAGGTCAAGATCACCCGATTCAAGGAAATTTACAGATCATTTTGTAAGAAATCGTATGTTTTCATTAGTCATACAATATTTGTTATTACAAATCGCCCTATATAATCACTTTCCGCATCAGGTAGGCGGTAGGTGTATATAGGAGTGTTAGATGAAAGTTTAGTGCATGAAGGCAAGGTGATGGTAATGTTTGAGCGAGAAAAGACAGAGAAAATGTGGCGGTGACAGATCGCGCTAGGTCAACACGGACAGCACAGCACACGGCAGCTGTCCCTACACATGTGAGTGAAGGCTATCACCAATATGAATGTGTCATAGGGGTGGTACAACCATCTAGGATATACGCGTGTCCTAGTGATCTCATCCATAAACGACACATCCAGGCCTTCATAAGTGTAACTTTAGAGTCTGTTTGCCTCTCAGTATAATTGCCTATATTAGTTTGAAGGTGAAGTAGCTACGCTCTTCTTACATAATTTTACATAAGTCTTAATGTTTAAATTTGTAGAGATGTACAAGTATTAATTTATCTGTATCATAGGTAGTGTTTAAATTCCCAGTGATGTATTCGATTATACAGCATACCCATGTATGTTACTTGTTTATGTAGGCTACTTGTTTATCATACTTGAAACAAATTTGTCCTGGTAGTCTACTTACACATTAAAATACTTGAATATATGAATGTGTATGTTCAACTGCATGTCGTCCTGGGTTCTATTTTCAACCAAGGTGTGCAAATTTTACTAGTTAATTCCTATCACTTATGCTTGTGTATTGATTTTCAAGCATATCTTTTTCCAGGGAACATACAAGATATTTCCAAAGTGAATCTTTGCATTATTGATTTTGGTGACAGTGATGTATACAGACTGCATGATTTAGACTAGTTTAAGGAAACTAATACTAGTGCAAAACTAAGTCAGCTACTTAACTTAATTATTACTGGAAAGTCAACTACCGATGCAATCTTCATCACAAGCCATCTCTAGGAGAAATATAAGGAGAAGAAGAAAAGGCTGTATTATGTGTTTTTGGATCTAGGAAAGTCTTTTGACAGGATTCCAAGAAGGACAATTAGATGGGCATTACGAAGACAAAAGGTACCGGAAAGACTTTTAAGGTTGGTAATGGCACTGTATGAAGGGTCAAGATCAAAGGTGAGATTACCTGGAGGATCATCAGATGCCTTTGAGATAGGTGTGGGGGTGCATCAAGGCTCAGTTCTTAGTCCTCTTTTGTTTGAGGTAGTGATGGGAGAGGCCACAATGGAATGCAGAACAGGAGACCCATAGGAGTTTCTATATGCAGATGTTTTAGTCTTGACAGCTGAGACAAAGGAGGATGTTGAGAGGAGATTTATAGATTGGAAGCAAGCAATGGAGAGAAGAGGTCTGAAGGTGAATATGTTCGAGACGAAGATGATGGTACCAGGGTAAAAGACAAGAAAATGTAGCAAAATATACAAGTGGGAAGGTTTCCCTGTGGAGTGTGTGGTAGTGAAGTAGGAGTAAACTCTATTCGATGCAATGAATGTGACAAGTGGTGCCATAAAAGATGTTCGGGACTACAAAACCTAAATGGAGTGGTAGATTTCTGTTGTTCAGTGTGTATAAGAAGAATCAACAGATGGGGCCCGCCGGAAGAGGAAAAGATAGAAACTATAGAAGTGAATGGTGATGTAATAGAAGAAGTGAAACAGTTTTCCTATCTTGGTGAATTGTTAGATTTTTCTGGACCCTCTGTGAAAAAATATAAATCAGTGACTTGTGTGATGCACAACCTGAAGACACTTGCCGACAGTCCATGTATTTATTTCAGTTCTTTGAAACATGTGCCATCAGATGAATTAATATATTTGCAAAATATCCGAGACAGATGACTTGCTGAGCCATTGGATTCTCCACAACGTATGGGAAGTATATGTAATAAGTTACCTGAAAGCTTAGAGGGTTTTCATTTGGAAATAAAGCGGGTTACCACAGACGCTTCAACTAGTGCCTTACAATGCACCTGGATAAACTGAAAACCCCATCTGCTGAAACAAATAAGGCATCAACATTAGAGCGGCACCATTTTCCTCGAAAGCAAAGATCAGCAGCAGGGAATTTTGTAAAATTTTCACCAATCAAATGTATTTTTTGTGAGAAAAATGAAATCAAGGTTGATGGAAAACCAACAGGCCTACTCACACTTTTCCTGCTTGGAAGAGAAACAAATCAAGATGGAAAAAAAATGAGGCTATGGCAGAAGCACTGAAAAAGAACCATCTGTACCGGAAGGTCACTGGTATTAATCTATTTGCAGCTGAGGCTCACTACCATGACATATGTTATCATCGATTTTTCAGTGACAACCAAAACCACAAGCAGAAGCTTGTGCAAACAACCAAGAACAAAGCTGACCCGGACACGTGGCATGCTCATCAGACTGCTGCTCACAGTGCAGCATACAGTGTTGTGAAGGCGTTTGTAGAAATACAGGTCATAGATAACTATCAAGCCATGACCCTTAGTGTTCTTCGTGACAGCTACGCCAATGAAGTTAATGCTCAAGAAACACCAAAGCCTGACTACAAGTCTACCAAGCTACAAGCAAGGCTTCAGAAGTTTGAAAACACTTTAAAAAGATCTTTCTCTAAAGTTACTCATAAGAAACGAGGTTGCTTCTCATTCTGGCTAGTCTATAGTGCTGAAATTTTCGTAGCTGATGCGATAGCATGCTTATCAGTCGCTTACGATAGCATGCTTATCAGAAGGGGATCAGTTGAAGAACACTGCTTGGTACTTGCGACAGGTAATCCTAAATCCTGAAGGCTTTCCAGGAACCAGCTGACCTACCGTGGCCACCAACTGCTGATAAGCTGGAAAAGCGAGCAGAGGTATAGTTGCCTGTGGAGCTCAAAGAATTCATCAACCTAGTGCTGTCCGAATGTGGCCCTGAGGTGGAGATGTATGAAAAGACAAAGGGTTGCCTACTTTATTTGGGGAGGACCTCTGTCGAACAGTGAATAATGGGCAGTGGAAATTATCATAGCATATATTATTGTGCACAACACCTCGTCATCTCTACCGCATTAAACATTTAATGATCATATTGAACCGACTGGGTCATTGGGAGTCATATGACTTTGGGTTAGAGCTGCCGTGTGCTGTGCTGTGCGTGTTGACCTGGCGCGACCTGTCACCGCCACATTCTCTCTGTCTTTTCTCGCTCAAACATTACCATCACCTTGCCCTCATGCACTAGACTTTCATCTAACACTCCTATATACACCTACCGCCTACCTGATGCGTAAAGTGGTTATATATTGCGATTTGTAATAACAAATATTGTATGACTAATGAAAACATACGATTTCTTACAAAATTGTCTGTAAATTTTCTTGAATCGGGTGATCTTGACCTCAAATTGTTTCATAAACCTCGGCAATGACATTAGCATCCCGAAAAACTACAATAACGATCCCAAAATAATTGAAATCGGTCGATTAATAGCCGAGATATGACGACAAGCATCGGTGGATGCGGGCGGCCGCCATCTTGAAAATTGCTATTTATGACCCCCTGGGACATTTTTTTTTCACTGGTGACAACAACATTTTTGAATTAAATGCTCTAGGGATGCTGAAACTGTATCAACAAATAATTTAAAGGGAGATACATGGGAACAGGGTTAAAAGTAACACGTATAAACAATGAAAATATAGCGATAAGTTTCAAAACTGCCTGTCAATTCCCTTGAATCGG
The DNA here is from genome assembly GCA_016584305.1 of Chionoecetes opilio. NCBI lineage: Eukaryota > Metazoa > Arthropoda > Malacostraca > Decapoda > Majidae > Chionoecetes > Chionoecetes opilio. Next base: position 41,956 of record JACEEZ010007193.1, read on the forward strand.
ATAATCTTGACCTCAAATTGTTTGATAAACCTCGGCAATGATATCAGCACCCCGAAAAACTACAATAACGATACTAAAATTATTGAAATCGGTCGACTAGTAACCGAGATATTATGACAAGCATCGGTGGATGAGGGCGGCCGCCATCTTGGAAAATGTTGATTATGACCCCCGTGGGACATTTTTTTTCACTGGTAACACCAAAATTCTGAAAGATGAGATCCTAAAGATGCTCAAAATGCTTTCATAATTTTGTTTTAGTGGGGGTGCATGGGAACCCCTCATAGCTGGTAGACTATTATGTGTGGTGTTGGTTATGCGTGGTGTTGGTTATGTGTGGTGATGGTTATGTGTGGTGTTGGTTATGAGTGGTGTTGGTTATGTGAGGTGCCTGGTGCGCTATGATACGTGTTATGCAACTAATGCACACATTTATTTTATCATATAATAAAAATACTTCGTTAGGCATTCGTGCTCTAACTTTATTAAATAGTTATATTCTTTTAATATATTTATTGTTGGGCAACCATGTGAATATTCACTTT
>JACEEZ010007193.1:45000-57500 GCA_016584305.1 Chionoecetes opilio
TCCTCTCATACCAACAGTTTGGGTTCAGACCTGGACCGTCCACCTCTGACCTGCTGATGCTCCTCACCCGAAACTGGCAGGACGCCCTGGATGACGGCCAGGACACTGTTGTGGTGGCCCTTGACATAGCAGGTGCCTTTGACATGGTGTGGCACGGAGGCCTTCTCGAAAAACTCCGAGCAAAATGCATCCAGGGTGACCTCCTGCTGCTCCTGAGGACCTACCTGCAGGGAAGAACCCTCCAGGTCCTCGTCAATGGGCAGGCCTCTGAGTCCCTGCCAGTGAAAGCATCAGTCCAACAGGGCTCTGTGCCTGGGCCAGTCCTGTGGAACATCTATGTGGACGATCTTCTCCGGCAGCTGCCAGTAGTCTCGGCTTACGCTGATGACTGTACTCTCTCCTGCTCCTACCCGCGACATGACAGTGGGCGTGCTGCTGATGAGATCAATCAGCAGCTGAGTATTATACAAAGTGAGGTACACGTTGGCTGGTGACCTTTGCTCCTGAGAAGACAAAGGCAATAGTGGTTTCTCGGTCCCCTGCTGCCGGGCCAGCAGTAGAAGGGAGGCTGCGGTTTGGTGGCATTTCTCTCCCACTCCAGGAAGCCGTCAAGGTTCTGGGAGTAGAGGTGGACAGAGAGCTAAGGTTTGACAGCCACATCAAACAAATTCTAAAAAAGACCTCTCAAAGGGTCTTTGTCCTGCGAAGTGTAGCCAGCTTCCTCGACAGGGGAGGGAAGCTCTTGCTCTACAAGGCCTATATATGGCCTTACCTAGAGTAAGCCGCCCTCTCCTGGATGTCGTGTGCAGCCTCGTACACTAGGAGGCTGGACAGCATCCAGCGTCGAGCCCTGTGATTAGTTGCCAAAGACACAGCGGGACCCCCCTCCCAGTCCAGGGGGTGAGTCCCCTCGAGTGAGTGGAAACCGCGGGGGACGTCGGGCGCTTGTGGTTTTCCCAAAAGGCACAGGGGGAAGGAGTGCCACACCTGGGGGGTTTTCGACACCCTCCGAGAATGCCACCTTTAGCACGAGAAGGTCTTACCATGGTGCTGTGTTGAGGTGCCGCTTCCCGTGCCGCCAGCCCCAACGCACCTTTGGGGCCCGCTCCCAGGATTTGGAAATTTACACGGCCACCGTCACTTATCCAGAAGATGAACATACAAAGTGTAAAGTTGGGGGCCCAATGGGGTGGAGACTGTCAAAAACCCACCCCCCTCCCCCTATGACCTGAAATTTAGTGCGCAACATTTTCCTAAACAAAACTTTAGTGAGCATTGGGGTGTTTCCATTTTTACAGGGAAAAAAAAAAGGGTCGATACTTCCCCATATCGACTTTCCCCTGTTTTTTTATTTAAAATGGATGCGATAAACCCTTTTTAACAAAATAAAAACATTTACAGGTCGCGCAAAAGATGCCTTTGCACTCAGAAGGGGAGGCCGAGCAAGGGCTTGGTCCGCTTGGGAACCTGCTGGGTAGTGCTTGTCGACGCGCAGGGGGTACTGGACTGCCCTCACCTTTACAGCGCCGTCATTAACTTTAGACCCTGAGCGGTTCTTCAGGCCTCGCCCCCGATCGACACACTGATGGCCCTTTGATTACACTGACGCACCTTGATCGAAAATCAAGGAGAAGGCGACAGGTGGCCTTGGTCCGCTTTGGGAAACCTAGCTGCGGTGTGCTTGACGACGCGCAGGGGGTACGGGGCGCTGGCCCTCGTCCTTACGGCCCCCGGGGCAAAACTGCTTGATGAGGGCGTCGTACGCTCTGCGCGTCATTGCCCACCTTTACAGCCCTGACGCGGTTTTTAGTGCTCGTCCGCGAGGGGTTTTGGGGGTTTTTTCCTTCCGATCCGTCAGCACTGAACACCCGTTTGCGCGATGTGACGAACCCCTCAGGGCCGGGGTTTTTGGTCCTTCAACCCTTTCCCCTTGAGCCTTTTTCAATGCCTTCTTGGACGCGGGCCATACCGATTCCCAGCATCCGCTTTCTCCCCATCCGCGACTCTGTCGCGAAGAAAGACAGCGCGTCGGGTTTTTTTCTGAAAATACCAAGGTGGGGGAAAAAGGCCGGGTACCCTCTCGCCGTTCCCTTTGTCAGGGGATACCAGGGGGGGGCCCTGCAGGAGCTCCAGATCGTTTTTGGGACGTACCCGGAATCAGTGCCTCTGCCATGTTTGATGTAAAGAGGCTGCGAGCAGCGTCCTTGACGGACCCCCTCGTTGAATGCGAGTGGCAGCCCCAACTGTGGGCGAAGAGCGTATTTCACGGCGTTAGGGGCCTTGGATCCATTTGCGTGGTAGGAACCCGGGGAGTCGGAATGGGATCCGTCCCCTCGTTCCCCTTCCCCGAGGACAGGGGGGCACAGCGGAAATTTATCGTAGTCCTCCGGGGGTTGTTCCTCATGGAGAACTTTTTGCAGGAACGAAAACCATCTGTACGCGGGGCAGCCAAGGGCGTTCCCCAGTGGTCCTCATTTCAATGTGGGGGACGACACGATAAAGGGGATTCCCAGGTCGGGGAAGTAAAATTTGGGGGACCGGGCCCAGTGGAAGGGCCGAGCACCAAGATGTTTCCGGGGAAAACCTCAGTACTTTGGGCCGGCATGCCCACCCAGAGCAGGAGCGAGAGGAGTTTTTCCCCAGGTTACCACAGGCCCGCGAGCATGCCGCGTTCAGGCCGTCGTATCAAAGGAAAGGTAATGATTGCCCCCCTGGCACGACTCGCTCGACCCCTGGAAAGGCCGTCCTTGCGACTTCTTGCCCGTGCCCTTGGCGACGGGGCTGCCAGGATCTCCTCGAAGTTCTGCCCCGGTGCAACCACGGCAATGCGGCCTCTGAAGCCCATTTCGAAGTCGCTTTCGGTAGTAGTTTGCCTTTTTCCCGGGGTGGAGAACCAACGGGGAGGATCCTTGGGGGCCCCCTTTCCATTTTGAATGGAAAGGTCTCCCTGTTCCTGGCCTTGAAATGGACAGTGCTCGGAAAAAGACAAGTGACTGACATCGTGGCCCAAGTCCTTCGCTTCGCGAGTAAGCGTCGAGGCGACGACGAACAGCCTTCTCGGTCCCAGGCCGACTTTACCGAATTTAGGGACGTTTGTTTTTTTTGGTGCTCCCCGGGGTATTTTGTTGCCAGTGCCTTGAAGTCGCCGTCCTCATTTTCCGACGTGTAGTAGACGATGAGGAAAGGGCCCCGTCACGGATAGGGGATTTTCTCCAGAGGCGTTCCGTTTCAGCCTCCCGTTCCCTTGCGGTTTTTTCCCGCTTTTTAGCGGCTTCCTTTTTCTTTTTTTCTTTCGCCACTTCGGCGACCATCGACGCCGGCCTGGGGCGAACTGGAACGATCTTTCTCTCGAAAGAGGAAGCTTTTGTCCTCATCCAAATATCCCCCCCTTTTTAAGAACGTCTGCGTGAAGATGTCGAAAAAAATTTCCAGGTTTCCCCCAAATCTTCCGCTTCAGCTCGGGGCCCCCTTAGTTACCGTTGACCTTCTTCGGGCTTGGGACTCCCGAACAGATTTTTGACGTTCTTCCCAATGTTTGCGTCGGTTTCGTTGTCAGCTTCGCCTGTTTTAGATGGCCTTTAGCTTCTCACTCGTTGCCGACACGGAATCAGGGACAGTTTTTTTGAATACGTGGGGCTGAACTGAAGAAAAAAGGAACACTTTTTCCCGCGAGTGCAAACGACACCAAGGATGTCTGGTTTGGGTTTTGTAGGCAAACCCACTGCGAAAAAACTTTTTAGACCCCCATTTTACTAAGAAAAAAAGAAAAAAATTTATCTAAAATTCTAAAATAAATCGATAATCAGGTTTTTTCACCGACACACAAATAGGTATTGTAAGATGTCTCTATTTTTAAAGTTTTTACAACTCGAAAAAGACAATAGACACATCCTCACCTCCGGTCCCATCCAGCCCGTGTCCACAATCTCCCCCGCAGCCCCGGCCCCGCGTCGCAACACCACGTGCTGCAGTTTTCCTAGCAAAAACCCCTATTGTTGGGGGGACCTCCGTTTCGCGCAGCCCGGCCGGGGAGCAATTGACTATAGATAAAGATTCAGATTTGGAAATGCCCCGATATCTGGCGAAAGTTTCACGACCCAAACCCATTGGAATGACGAAATTTTTGGGACGACACTTCCCAGCTATAAAAAACCTACTACACGGGCAGATCGAATGAAAACCCAAAAATATCGACTTCGACAAAAAGAAAACCCCCCAATGCATATGTATTAATGTTAGTTTTATAGGTCTTTGTATTATGTTTATAGTTTATGTTTTCTTTCCCTTTAAAAAGGGAACCAAAAAAGGCACCTTTGGGCTTCTTGTAAGAGTGTAAAAAAAAAAAAAGAAGAAAAAAAAAGAGATAGGGAAAGAAAGAGAGAGAGAGGAGAGAGAGGGGAGAGAGAAGAAGAGGGGGAGAGAGAGAGAGGAGAGAGAGAAAGAGAGAGAGAGAGGGGAGGAGAGAAGGAGGAGAGAGAGAGGGAAGAGAGGGGGAGGGAGAGAAAAAGAGAGAGAGAGAGAGAGAGGGGAGAGAGAGAAGAGAGGAGAAGGAGGGAGGGGAGAGAGAGAAGGAAAGGGGAGAGAAAGAGAGGAGAGAGAGAGAGAGAGGGAGAGAGAGGGAAAAAAAAAGAAAAAAAAAAAAAGAGGAGAGAAAGGAGGGAGAGAGAGAGAAGAGAAAAAGGAAGGGGAGAGAAAGAAGAGGAGAGGAAGAGAGAGAAAGAGAGAGAGGGGGAAAGAGGAAGAGAGAGGGGGAAAGAGAAAAAAGAGGGAGAGAAGGAGGAGAGAGGGGAGAGAGAGAGAGGAGGAAAAAAAGAGAAAGGAAATAAAAGAAATAATAAAAGGAAAAGAAGAAATAAAAATAAAAAAAGAAAAAATAAAAAATAAAAAAAAAAAAAAAAAAAAAAAAAAAATAAAAAAAAAAAAAAAAAAAAATAAAAAAAAAAAAAAAAAAAAAAATATAATAAATATATATAATATATATATAATTAAATTTTATAAAATAAAAAATATAATAATAATATATAAAATATATAAAAATTTTATCAAAATTTTATATATATAATATATAAAATATATTATCTATATATATATATATATATATATATATATATATATATATATATATATATATATATATATATATATATATATATATATATATATATATATATATATATATATATATATATATATATATATATATATATAATCGAGAGTATATACGGGCAGGAGATTTTCTCTGGGACAGATCTCGTTAAAAGTGATAGCTAGTTCAACGTTTATTATTTTTTTCAAGATATTTTCTCCTTGTCTTAAGTGTCTTATTCTCTTTAGTAAGCAATTTTATGACTTCGCCGTAGATTGTCATGTTTTGCTGTATCGCGATTTCAGGTCTAAAAACCCTTCTTCAGCAGCATGTGGAAGATGTTTTCTCCTCAGTTGTAGAGGTGAGCATGGTTTAGCTGTGGCGTGAAGCGCTTTTTATTGATGAAGTCATTCATTAAATGAAATGAAATTATTCTTTTTTCTTCCTGGTAAGCGGTGGAGAAGAAAGCCCGTAGAAAATAGGTAGGTCCTGGCTCTTTTTTGTGGCGTTAGGGTTGCACCCTTGCAACCCTTTTGTGGCTTGTTAGGGTTGCATCATGGAGAAACTGGTGCAATCCTAACGCCACAAAAAAGAGCCAGGACATAACTATTTCCTACTGGGATTTCTTCTACACCGCTTACCAGGAAGAAGAAAGAATAATATCACAAATCGTCAATCGTAACGTGAAACCTGCAGACCCAGAGAGGAGAATAAAACTACAAATTTATTACAAAAACAAGAACACCAGCAATCTCCTTCTCCGTAACAGCCCAAGCCAGACGAAAGAGACAAACCAAAAGTCCCATGTCGTATATAGGATCACTTGCAAAAGAGGAAACTGTGAGATCCTCCCCTCATCCTACATCGGCATGACGACAACGAAGCTGTCTCGACGTCTTACCTGCCACTTAACTTCCGGAGCCCCAAAAAGTCACCTATTAGAAATTTAGATTTTTTTTTTTTGAAGTAAATACAGAATTGGTTGACATGTGTGCAGATGTGCGGCGACTTCCAATTCTATAAGCACTGTACATAACAGACATCAATCCCAAGCTTAACGTACAGGCAAACGACCTACAAGCTCTACCAAGCATGAAAAGAACAAAAGCTAATAACACCCTACTCACAGAGAAACAAAGCGAGGAGTCAACAACCAATAAGCGTCGTCCACTCACGGAGACAAAAATCTGCGAGAAGCAGAAGTTATCTACCAATCAGCGCCGCCCACTGCCGTGCGCGGCAGCCAGACTTCATCAATAAAAAGCGCTTCACGCCACAGCTAAACCATGCTCACCTCTACAACTGAGGAGAAAACATCTTCCACATGCTGCTGAAGTAGGGTTCTTAGACCTGAAAACGCGATACAGCAAAAATGACAAGCTACGGCGAAGTCATAAAATTGATTACTAAAGAGATTAAGACACTCTTAACCCGTAAAGCGCGGCTATGCCCATTGGGTCTCTCACTAAGAAAACGCGAGTATGCCCAATTGGGCGGCCGTCAAATTCAAAAGGGTGGGCAAATTTTTCGGCTGGTGAAATCTGGCAACTCTACTTTACCTGAGAATAACCCAGGGGTCATACATAGGCTGAGTGACCCAGTGACCAGCATGGAAGGTGAAGGTGCTGACAGGTCTCTCCCTATCGCGGGCAAAGAGATTAAAGAGGAAGAGCCTTGCGGCCTGTTTTCTGTGAACGAGAAATGTATTCCATAAACCTCAACGCTCTTCATCTTGCAAGTACAATCATAGAATAACCGCAAGACTTAAGAAAAAAAAAAATTGCGGTTGCACAAATATATGGCGAATACATTGATACAGTCAAGTTTGTTTAGCGAATATAAGAATTCTGGCAAAAGTCCCGCGTACACAGAGATATTGTCACACAGGTATCCGCAGTTTACTGGTTAAGACAAAGAGAAAATATCTTGGAAAATATAATAAACGCTGAACTAGCTATCACTTTTAACGATATATATATATATATTTATATATATATATATATATATATATATATATACGTATATATATAATATATATATATATATATATATATATATATATATATATATATATATATATATATATATATATATATATATATATATATATATATATATATATATATATATATGTATATGTATATATATATATATATATATATATATATATATATATATATATAATATATATATATATATATATAAATATATATATATATATATATATATATATTTTTTTTTTCGTTGCGTATGTGATCAGACTAAGTCCAGTGGGATCGCAGAAACGCAACTTACTTCACATAAGTTATATTCTAGTGGTAGCAGTACAAATTACAGTGAGAACAATAGGGAACGCCTTTACAAGCCTCATGGCGGGGTGTGACTGTCTGCCCAGTGGCTACCACTAGGGATGCCAGGTGGTGTGCTGCCGGCGCAAGGTTGCCAGGCTGCACATGCTAAATAAACTATCCCACACCTCCCTCCCCCTTTCGCGCTCATAGCAAGGTCTTGAGCGGACTCCTGCTGCTGCATTATCCGTTCTGAGCGGCGAGGGACTGGGTCGCTGATGAGAGTAGGGGACTCATCTATCGTCGAGGAGTCGTTAGTGGGGAACTGCACAGGACGGAGGAACCGTCGGTTGCGCCACCATAAACGACCACTGGGTAACCGAGCTTGATAGTCCCGTGACCTGCCGGTGCCCATGATGGTGCCCACTTTGTCCCAACGAAGCGATGTCGAATCCTGGATACGAACTTGTTCGTTGATCTTCAGCCTTGGAAGGGGACGGGCGTGCGCGTTGTAGCGTGTCACGACGTCTTGAGTACGGTTGGCAGCTCGCCACTATCTCTGTCATGGTCACATATCTGTCTTGGTCTGCCAATCCATCAAGAAGGACTGGGAGTCGGCGGGGACGCAAGAACGGAGAGGTCGTCCATACAAGATTTGTGCTGGGTAGCAACCGGTGTAGTTCGGAGCATTGCGGAGCTCCAGCAGTCCACGGTCAAATTCCTCGCAGTCGATATTGCCTGATGGAGCCACCTACAGGATTAGATGTTTGACGGACTTGACTGCTGCCTCAGCGTGGCCGTTGGACTGCGGTTAATGCGGTGAAGACACCATATGCCTGACTCCCCAGCGATCGAGGAACGCTGCGAAGTCCCGGCTCGTGAATTGGGGTCCTCCGTCTGTCCTGAGACGCACAGGGACGCCCACGTCACGGAAGTAGTACCGGAACTGGCGGATGGTAGCGGCAGACGTTGTGTCGCTACCACATGGCACCACAGCGGGCCAACCAGAGAGACGGGCAGCTATAACTAGGAATGACTTCCCAGCAACAGTGAAGAAGTCGGCTGACACTGACTCAAAAGGTCTGGTGGGGTCATCGTCGGACAACAGGGGCTCCTGCTGCTGGCTTGGCCGCATCACTTGGCATGGCCCACATGCTTGGACAGTGTTGGCGATGTCAGAGTTGATGCCGGGCCAGTATACAGCTTGCCTCGCACCTCTCTTGGTGGCCTCTACTCTTCGATGGCTGTCGTGGATGCGGACCAAGACGTTGCGGCGTAGAGCCGCTGGAATAACAGGACATGCTCCATAGAGAACCAGATCCCCGTCGCAGTATAGGTCCTCACTTACTTTCCAGTAAGGGAGCAAAGTATCGTGAAGACTGTAACGGTTCGGAGGAAACCGTTCTTCACACAGATTAGCAGCCTGGTCGTTGCGAGCTGCAGTTTGTAGGGCCTCCAGTGCCATGTCACCGGTAGCTGAAGATTCCGAACGGTGTTGGCTGGCGAGGGACTGCATGGCCTGCAGAGTAACGACAGTGTTGATAGAAGCACAAGTCTCGGTGCTCAACATTTCATCCTCGGGGGCGGGGTGGACGACAGATGCGCGGGACAAAGCGTCGGGAATGCAGAGGTGCTTACCCGCGCGCCACACTGCTGTGAAAAGGTAAGCTGAAAGTTTCTCCTATAAGCGCTGAAGGCGAGGATTCTCAACAGCACCCAGCGAGTAGTGGTTGAGGTTGGCACCAACGGGCGATGGTCGGTGACTACCTCGAAATGCTGCAGGTCGATGAGGTAGAATCTGCACTTCGATGTCGCCCATGCTACGGCCAGAAGCTCGAGCTCGATGGTAGAGTAGCTTGTTTCTGCCTCCGTCAGGAACCGGGAACCACACTGAACAGTCGGAAAACTCCTCCGCCGTGGTCTTGCAGCAAAGCGTAGCCAAGACCATACAAGCGATAGGTATCTGTCGGCAAAGGTCTCCAGTAGCGGCAAAACCCATTGGGCCGCGGCGGAACCTGAAGCGGCCGTAAGGCGTGATGAATGTCGTCAGTGGCTGGTCTTCCTCAGCGAGCTCAATTTGCCAGTAGCCACACAGCGCGTCTACCTTAGAGTAAAAGCGTGCCTTCGGGTCCACACTACGGATCGCTGCGAAGGGCGTGGGTGAGGCATGCGCTGGACGTGACACCTGTTTTTCCAGTTTAGATAGGTCGGTGGTGATCTGGACACCATCATTTGGCTTGGCAACGGCTACGAGAGGATAGCACCATGGGGACGGATCGTCGCCGGCAGGAACAATGATACCCTGGGCCACCATAGACTCCAACTCTTGCTCCACCGACTCGCGGTAAGCAAGGGGGATCAGACGGGGTGTGAAGATCGCGAAAGGTATGGCGTCTTCCTTCAAGGGGATCCTCATGGATGGGCCTGTCATCGGCTTGAGTGGCCTGGCCCGAAGCGTCTCCTTCGTCACCAAGACATCGCTAAATTCCTTCAGGAAGTATCCACGAGCCTCTAAAAGGCATGTGTTGCCGGTTTACATATAGCTCTCCTAAACAGGGTTGAGTCAAAAGCTTTTCGTCTCGTCAACTCCTCTCCTCTGACTGACTGTCTTCAATCTTTAAATCACCGCCGCAATGTTGCTTCTCTTGCTCTCTTCTACCGTTATTTTCATGCTCACTGCTCTTCTGAACTTGCAAACTGCATGCCTCCCCCACTCCCGCGGCCTCGTTGCACAAGACTTTCTACTCATTCTCATCCCTATTGTGTCCATCTTGCTAATGCAAGAGTTAATCAGTATCTTTACGCTTTCATCCCTTTCACTGGTAAACTCTGGAACTCTCTTCCTGTCTCTATTTTTCCACTTTCCAATGACTTAAATTTTTTCAAAAGAAGAGTAACAAGACACCTCCCGAACTAAATTGGCCTACCCTTCTGATTTTATTGTATTATCTTACTGTCTTCTTTATAGTGACTGGCAACTAAGCGGGCTTTGTGTTACCCATTTTTGTTGTGCCCTTGGCCAGTTCCTTGTGATGTAAAAAAAAAAAATAATGTCTGTATATGTGTGTGTGTGTGTGTGTGTGTGTGTGTGTATGTGTGTGTGTGTGTGTGTGTGTGTGTGTGTGTGTGTGTGTGTGTGTGTGTGTGTGTGTCAGATGAGGATGGAAGGAAGGGGGTGGGGAGGTAGTAAGAAGAAAGGTCAGGTCTACAGTTTGTGGTCAGGTCATGGGAAGACCCTCTCATCCCACGTCTTTCTACACACACACACACACACACACACACACACACACACACAGACACACAGACACACATCACACACATTGTATGTTCGATCCTCGGGCGGAGCAGAGATAGATGGGCGGTCTTCTTAAAACCCGAGCGCCTGTCCACCCAGCAGTGAATGGGTACCGGGTGTTAGGCGGGGGTTATGATCCGCCTCCCGGGGTGCTGCCTTCCCCCAACACTAAGCACTGAGGATGAATGATAAGAATGTTGATATGGAGACGGGGCCATACGAGTTTGCTCAGGCCCTGTACAATACAACTAGATGAATACACACACACGTATTAGGGAGGGAGGGAAGGAAAGTATTGATATGAAAGTTATGGTTGTGTGCATTGATGCAAAACAATAATACTGATATGGTAATAACAACAAAGCTCTATAATAATAGTTATAATGATTAAGGTAGTAATTGGTTATCATAATATAAATGTTATCATCACTAATATCATTACGAATATAATTATTATTATTACTATTATTATCATCATTACTCTTATACTTATCATTCTCGAAATAATTACATTAATAATTGCAATTGACAATGATAATGATATCAATACTTGAAAGATAAGGATATAAATACATATACAATCAGAGAGCGGGAGAGGATGTTTTGTAGAAGTGGCTGTCTTCCGCATGTAGGTAGTCAGAAAGACAGGATGAGGGGTTGGAATGTTCTTAATTGTCCTGCTAATCCCTCGGTCACTCCCCCAGGCCTTGCCATTCCGGGTCAACTGTAACTCTGTCACACACACACACACACACACACACACAACACACACACACACACACACACACACACACACACACACACACACACACACACACACACACATCAATTGATGCTCCATAGTGTAATGGCTAGCACTCTCGGTTCACAACCGAGAAGTCTCTGGTTCAATTCCCTGGCGGAGTGGAGAAAGATGGGCGGTCTCCTTCAAACCAGAGCCCCTGACCACCCAGCAGTGAATGAATACCTGGAGTTAGCCGGTTGACACTTTTCATAAGTCCTCCTGCTTTTGGTGCAACCGCTCAGCTGCCTGACCTGCTCTACGCTTGGCTGTAGCTCCGAAACTAACCACTTGATTTACTCGAAAATACCCTCATTGTGATTCCCACACAAAGGTAACTGAAGCTGATCACGAAACTTAACCTTTGCTAACTGTAACCTAACGTAACCGCGAATTTTTGTGGACCAACTCTCACAGCAGCTGCACCAGACGCGCGGGGACTTGGGAGAAGTGTTGCCCGGGGTTGTGTCCTGCCTCCCGTAGTCATGTTTTCGGCCACAGTCTAATATTAGATTGGTCTCGGCCAACAGTAGGAGTAAGCACTAAGGAAGCATAATGAAAATGTAGATATGGAGACGGGGCCATAAGAGTGTAGCTGAGGCCCGGTAAAATACAACTAGATGAATACACACACCTGTGAATCCAGTGGATGCCACCTGAGTGGCTTGGTGCTTTATATTAAACTTTAGAGCGTCACGCCCAATTCTGTGGTCGGACGTTCGATACTCGGCGCTCCTTGTTCCCGTGGATTTTTCGCTGAAAATTCGGGTGGTTTCTGTCTCCCTTGAGCAAGGGGATGATTACCCATAGATCGGTCACACTATAATTATAGTTCCAAGCTATCTCCGGGAGGGCAAAACTGACGATCACGACTCAAGCTCGCATGGACAAGACAATGGTGAAACACAAACACACACACCACACACACACACACACACACACACACACACACACACACACACACACACACACACACACACATACGGGTACTCCGTAGTGTAGAGGGATCACGCTCGGCTCACAACCGATAAGTCCTGGGTTCGATCCCCG
>JACEEZ010007193.1:65000-70200 GCA_016584305.1 Chionoecetes opilio
ATATATATATATATATATATATATATATATATATATATACAAGGTGTAACACGAGTGTCTGCAAATATTGATACAGGTGAAAGTACATGTAATTCTAAGCACAAAATATTCTATAACCATATGCTTTTTGAAGCTTCCTTTAGATGTGATAAGAAGTTAGAAAAATTAGCGCGGCCAGTAACTTCACCATGGCAGGCGGTTGCCGCTCGGTGACATTTTGTATGATTTAATCATAATGTTTACTAGTAATGGAGCATTACATTATCTTATAAGAACACAATTGGTATTAATGGACATGTTATTACTAAATAAGCAGTACATGAAAACAGCAGGGCTGAAATAAACAATACTGTAAAAGGCTACATGGCATCAAGTCAGGGAGGGGTAGGATGGAACAAGTGACTCAGCTGATCGGCGTGAGGCCTCGCAGCCTAGTCCTTCCTTCTTCCCCCGCCCCGATGCATTGCCACTTAGCCTTGTACAGTATAGTTTATTACAACCCTGCTGTTTTCATGTACTGCTTATTTAGTAATAACATGTCCATTAATGCCAATTGCGTTGTTATAAGATAATGTAATGTTCCATTACTAGTAAACTTTATGATTAAATCATACAAACTGTCACCGAGCGGCAACCGCCTCCCCATGTGAAATACTGGCCGCCTAATTTTCTTCAACTTACTCACAAAAGGAAGGTTAAAAAGTATGGTTAGAATATTTGGCTTAGATTACATGTTCTTTCACCTGTATCAATATTCTGCAGAAACTCGTTATAAACACCCTGTATAATTATTATTTTTTATTATATAAGTTATAGATAATTATATTTTTATAATATCAGTACTATATATATATAATATATAAATATATATATATTAATTAAAAGAAAATTATAAATAATTAATAAATATATATATATCCTCCCTCTCTCTAATTACTAACTATTAATATATTTCTCTACCTCCTCTCTTCTCTCTCTCTCTCTCTGCTATCCTCTCTTCGGTCTCTTGCTCTTTGCCTCGATCCCCGCTCGTCATCTTTTCTTTCTCTCTCTCTCTTCTTTCTTTCTCTCAATCCCCCTTTTTCGTTCTATCCTCTCCTCTACTCTCTCTCTCTCTCTCATTCCTCTCTCTCTCTCCTTCTCATCTCTCTCCTCTTCTCTCAGTCGTGCTCTCTCCTCTCAGCTCCTTCTCTCATCTCTGCTCTCTTCTCTCTCTCTATTCATTCTGTCTTTCGTTCTTATCTCTTCTCTTCTCTTTCTCTCTCTCTCTCCGGGTTTTGGGTCCTCTATGGCCATTTCGAGTTGGGTCCCAATTGACTTGTGGCCTAGAAGGTTTGAGTCCTAATCAACCTGTGTTTCATATGGCGCGGGGACGAATTGAACTGATGATCACTTGACATCAGTACCAATCACTTCAGTACCAAATGACATGTAACCTCTACCTGACATAATCATAATGAGAGAACATAGTGAATGATGGACTCCCTGAATGACCACAAGATATAAGAAGCTGGTAAACATTAATAGCTTCTATTAATACAGTTTAAAATGCCATTCCTATTGATAGGAAAATGTATACTGCGAAGCTTAATTGAATTCAGATTATTATATGAACACAAATATGTATAACGATGTTACCAAGTCTAACGAAAGGGGAAATGCCCCGCAGATTCTAGAAAGGAGGACAGGACACGCCGCTGAAGCGAAATGTTTCACGAATACAGAGTTGTCAGTTATGGTTACATTCGCTAGGATCTTTTGTTATCAAAGGAAGAACGCGCCAAGGTCTTCGTATAGGAACGCACTACCACCTCAATGCTTGGCTGGGTCACTGGGGGCTGGCTTTGCTTATTTGCACCTGTGGCCGCTCCCTTAAGCGGCCCTTTTGCCGTGGCCATGTGAGGGGGGAGGAGAGAGAGAGAGAGAGAGAGAGAGAGATGAGAGGAGAGAGAGAGAGAGAGAGAGAGAGAGAGAGAGAGAGGAGAGAGAGAGAGAGATAAAGAGAGAGAGAGAGAGAGAGAGAAAAAACAAAGAAGAGAGAGAAGAGGAAGAGCAGAGAAGAGACAGAGACAGAGACAGAGAAGAGAGGAGAGAAAGAGAGAGGAGAGAGAAGAGAAGAGAAGAGAAGAGGAGAAGAGAAGGAAGAGCAGAGACAGAGACGAGAGAGACAGAGACAAGAGAAGAGAGAGAGAAGAAGAGAAGGAAGAGAGAAGAGAGAGAGAAGAGAGAGAGAGAGAGGAGAGAGAGAGAGAGGAAGAGGAGAGAGAGAAGAGAGAGAGAGAGTATACTAATACTACAAACGTTGACTAACTCTGTGCAATATTTGTTCGTGATTTTGTTTTTTGTTTATCATTATTGTCTAATCTGATTTTCTTCTTATATCATGACTAATTTTTTCCCTACCTTTATTTATTTTTCTCTCGCTTTTTTGACTATTTTCGGCTTCTTTAGATTCCACTCTGTATCACTCTAGGTCCCTCATTACCTTCCACTCTCCTCTTAGTCTATATTCCTCTCTCATATTCCTTCCCTACTTTCATTCATCTTTTATCATCGTTTCCACTCTGGCGTTGTGCTAAAACCTCGCTCCGGGAAGATTACGCGTCCTGATCACCTGTCCGGAGAACCAGGGGTTCCTGCTCCTGAACGGGGGAACACGTGGACTTAGCCATTCTCGATCACTATACGGGAGTCGGACACAACAAACACACCACACAATAAAATTACATAACAATCAACCACCACACAAAAACAACATACAAAACACACCCAACAACCACAACACACATATCATCACACAACCAACACATACGGAAACACAAACACAAATAAAAGCTCGAAAAGGCTTTACATTAAAATCATCGCGATTTTAACATCTTGCACTAACATCATACTAATTGCAACAAATCACCAAAGTTTTAAATGTGTAATTTTTAAATATTGGTGCACAGACAAACTCTCCACGCCAAAAACACACACCACACCACCCTAAACCCCCACCCACCACACTCCCACACACCACACACACACCACACCACACAGAAACACACACACACAAATACAAAAGGCGTGGTCATAAGGTGTTAGCTTTTTGAAAACGACTCGGTGTTTGTATGTATTTGTGAGTTTGAGTCTGATAATATTTAATGCGATTATTCTTGCAATCTAGTAAGGTTTCAACGTGGTCTTAATGCATAAATCGGCTTGGCTGCTAGCAAAGAACCTTTTCCCTGGGCGGTAGTTTGTCTCTCTCTCTCTCCTCTCTCTCTCCTCTCTCTCATCTCTCTCTCTCTCTCCTTCTCTCTCTCTCTCCTCTCTCTCTCTCTCCTCTCTCTCTCTCTCTCTCTCTCTCTCTCTCTCTCTCCTCTCTCTCCTCTCTCTCTCTCCTCTCTCTCTCTCTCTCTCTCTCTCTCTCTCTCTCTCTCTCTCTCTCTCTCTCTCTCTCTCTCTCTCTCTCTCTCCAGCTATATAAGGAATAAATCTGCATCAGGCAATGGATAGGCGACATCAGGCGTCACACATTTTTGTCAAGTGGATTTCTGATTTAATGTCCTTGTCTTAACTCCTGCTGATACAGAATTTATAGTAACAAACACTTTTACTACGACTGCTGTTTCTATGACTTCTGTTGATGCCACTACTGCTACTACTACTACTACTACTACTACAACAACAACTCCTACTACTACTACTACTACTACTACTACTACTACTGCCACTACTTCTACTACTACTACTGTACTGGTACTAATATTATTATACTATGCTTTGCTATTCTCAGAACTCGTAATTTAAATATACAGTACATGAATCGTTTTCT
Organism: Chionoecetes opilio; assembly: GCA_016584305.1. Classification (NCBI taxonomy): domain Eukaryota; kingdom Metazoa; phylum Arthropoda; class Malacostraca; order Decapoda; family Majidae; genus Chionoecetes; species Chionoecetes opilio. Next base: position 68,821 of record JACEEZ010007193.1, read on the forward strand.
AAGAATTATATATAAGTTATATATTAGACTTATTTAAAATCTGATTTCCATCTCCTATATATAAAACTAATCATATATCTTCTTCAAGTAAACATTTTAACCATATTCAAAGGACACTATCAAAGAGAGGATGGTATTTCACTTAATTTTTCCATGTGTTTTTGCACCTGTGTTACCGCTATCTAGGCCTGTGAGAGCCAAGGGTAATGCAAAAGTGCGTGTATCTTCGCCATCCCTTCGCCAGGACGGAAGTGGGATTTTATCAACGTTTTTTCCTCGCTATAGCATCTTATCTTTCGCCTTGAAGTTATTAAGGCTGAAAAGGTTTATGTAAAGGTCACGTGGCGATTGACGTTGCACTATTGCCGATTAACTGGTTTTTTCTTTGTCGTATTTACTACTGTTTTCTAAAAGTTTCGTGTCCCAAGGGAAATTTTGTGGAACATATTTATTTTCGTGTATATTAGTGATGGAACGCATGTTTTTTCAATATTCGCATTCGCATTCGCATTCGCATTCCCACTCGTAGTTGTTTGCGAATATGCGAATATTTTGCCAAAATCAATAAACTTACCAAAAAAAAAGGAAAAAATAACATGTGAATAATAATACAACACAAGCAAACATAAAATCAATATAAAGTTTAGCCGAGCGTTAGCTACAAGACTGGGGTGAGGAGGCGTAGTGGTAGCCAAGGCCATGGTTCCTTGTCATTCTTGAACACTAACTCCATTCTCAACCCTTCAACAGAGTATAGCAGCTGCTTCTGTCAAGGTCACTGTTACTGAACTCAACTCATTGCCTCGTGCGCCATACTGCAGTAATGAAGCATCTTCTCTGTCACCCACGAGCACAATCAACTTGCTTTGAAAGAGAACAGTGTTGCAGCAACCTACTGCGTAATGAGGTCCAGTCACAACGGTGTGGTTTGGATTATTTCGAGATTATCTCCACCTATATTACAGAGCGTAAACTTTGCAATAATAATAAAGATGTATTCATGCAAGAGTGGGTCCTCGTCCCGCAAACTGGCAACATAGAAAATTGAATGGAATTTACATTAAACATTCATGTTTGTATGGCTGAACTCTTACAATACATACAAAATATTTCAGTTAACTGTATAATATAAAACATTGTGTATCAAATTAAATGTTATGTAATATTCGCAATTCGCATTCGCATTCGCGAATATCAAAACCAAATATTCGCATTCGCATTCGCATTCGCGAATACGGAAAATAGACATTCGGTCCATCACTAATATAAGAACAATATACTATATATATATATATATATAATATATGATATATATATATATATAGATATATATATATATATATATATATATAGAATAAATTTTATATAATTTTTATAAAA